>ARYC01019575.1:0-36595 GCA_000711775.1 Oxytricha trifallax
ATAAAATTAACAAAAATTTTCAATTTTTATAAAATTATCGATTTAAGTGGAAATTTAATAAAATATGCAAATCTTATTTAATTATTATTAACAAAATTAAAAAATAAAAATTATTCTCTCTTATAAAATAAATGCAAAAACAATTAGTTTCAATTTATTGTCAATAATTAAATAAGATTTACATATTTTATTAAATTTCCACTTAAATCGATAATTTTATAAAAATTGAAAATTTTGTCAAATTTATAATGATTTTTATATATAAAAAGTAACTTTGATGATGTCATAGCTCCAAAACTATTGCTCGCACACCCCATGTTTATTAGCTACTATTAATCAGCGTTAAAAACTCTATCTTACTACAAAATAAAAAGTATACATTAGGGGGGGTGGAGGATGCTTCCCCATAGCCAAATTAAATTAATTAATGGTTTATATATTTTCGATAACCTATCTATAATAATTTGCTAGTGATTAAAAAGTACAAAAATATTATCAAATTAATGATAAAAGAATTAAAAAGCAATATAAGATATATCTGATCATAAAATGGCATTTATCACTAAAAAAAGTTTAAATTAAATCGCACGATTCGGTGTAGTAAGGAGCCAAGGTAAAGATAAAGTATCTAATCAGAACAGCTAAAAAATGACGAAACGAAATTTCAAGTACTCAAATAATAAAATAAATATAAATAGGAACATAGAAAGATTATAACTTTATATTTTCAATAATAGCTTATAAAATTCTAATAATAATATATTCAAAATTACTAATTATCAATTAATCATAATTAATTGAAAGTAAAAATATGCTTGCATCAATACAAGAGATAGTTAGAAAGTAATAAATACTCATCATAAACTTAAACTGTTTTAATAATTGAAATATTTAAAATAAATTAAATTATCATATTTCTTCATTGTAAAGCACGGCTATATCTATTATTTTATTGCCTATTTAAAATTTTGCATTTTAATAGATAAACAGATAAAAATTAATGCATTAATAATTTTTAAAAGTTTTTACTTATAAAGTTTTAATGACAAATTTACAAACTTACAATAAATTAATATTCTATCAATTTGTTGGAATTATGTAGAAGAGTTATATATTAAGAAAATATTATTTAGAAATTAAATAATTCTTTTCAATAGGTATAAATTATTTAATAATTTTAAAAATCTATATAAATTATTTAATTAATTTTAGGATTGTATTTTCTCAGTACATGGTAAAACTTAAGTCTATATCTTGTCACTTATCTATTCCTGATTTGTTGATACAACTTATTGCTGAATGGGTGACTACTTTTGAATTTGCTTGATGTTGATTTTAGTAGGGCTCTCTCTAAAGCTTTCTTATTAAATTGAAATTGTGTTATCAAATATAGGAGCGTTATTAATTGGAGTCTAGTTCAAAGAGTTCTTTACTTTTTAAATGTCAAATATCTGGTGGTAACTACCTTAATGTGCTAGTTTTATTCTCTTATTTTGCTGGTGCTATTGTTCTTGCATTAATAAAGATGACTCTGAATCCTTTTCATCGCTACAAACTTCTAGATCATCCTTTTTATATACCCTACTAGACTCAGCATCGACAAGTTTTTTCTCTATTGTTTTAGCTACTTTATTGCTTAAATTTAGTTGCATTTACATAGTCTAGAGGCTATCTTAAGACTTTTTGTGTTAGGGAAGTCGAATAGTAGTGGGAGTTTGATTTGAATTTTACTATTCTTCGGTCTTAACCGTCTATGAGGGCACTTAATTGTTGTGCTAATAGTTTTTATTCGCTCTTTTTACATCTTCAGGGTGTTTAGACACTCCAGGTGCTTGGTCAAAATTCTTAAAGTCTTGAATTTAAGGAGCAAATTTTGAGATTTTATTCTTTTTTTACTGTGTCCCTGACTAACTCTGCTCATTCACTGGACTCATTGGTGACTGCATTGAGACTGCTGAAATGTCCTTAAGTTGTAGAGGTGGAGGAATGACTCTTTTATAGTTGCCTTTTATCTTACCACTTGCACAACTATTGTCAACTAACTTTTAATTATCAATTTTTATGTTGCTATTGTTGTTTGACTCAGAATTTTCAAGCGAATTTTCACCAGACTCTAAAATTATTTGCTCTTCTGCCTATCCCAAGAATTCTTTTTCATATTGTTTCTTATTTGTGAACGACATTAACTCATAGGTCGAGTTTGGATCGTAATCTTAGTTGTGAGCGTTATGAATAAAAGCTTCAATCAAAAAGTTGTGTAAACATTAAATGTTTTTAATATGTTTATATTTTTTAGATATTATAAATTTTAGCGGTACTAATTTAAAGTATTATATATACTATGGCAAATTGACTTACGAAATCTTGTTCCTAAGAGTCTGTTTAATTCAAAGTCTAAAACTGTTTTTGGAATTTTACTCTAAATATACCTAAATATATATCATTGTAATTGAACATATAGAGTAAAATGTATATCTTTTGCTTACTTTTTGAGTATTTTCCTATACATTTCGTATTAAAGTGGATGAAGTGTAGATCTAATATCATCCATGATTTAATCCAAGTCATATAAGAAATTGCATTTACTATTTTCTCTTGTTTACTAATTTTCCTGAGGTGGCTCCATAAACGATGAGACTTCTTCAGTAGCTTGAGGAATCAACATATTTAAATGAGGCTAATACTGGTTTTAATTTGCGTAAATCTAGGGATTATAAGACATTTATGGTAAAGGCAGGGGCATAACTGGCTAATTATTATTATTGAAATCCATCTTATAAGAGAGTTAAATGAATTAAAAATTATAAATTTTACTTATTTTAGAATTTACTATCTTTACTTTTGTATTACTAGCTTATTACAAATTGTTAAAATGTTCTCATATGGTATATTGCATTTTTGTCAAAGCATTTTGTATATTTCTATAATTTGAATTAATTAATAACCATAGAATTATAAATTATAAAATGATGCAATATTAAAACATGCTCATGTTGCAATCTAGATTATCTTTATTGACTCTTAATAAGTCATTGACTCAAAAATCATCATAGTTAACAAGCTAATTGAGAAGAAGATTCAGTTCTGCTCCTTAACAGAATAAAACTTTCCAATTCAAAGAAAATCCAATAATATTCAATAAGATAAATGAGACTATGGTAATTAAGGGTAAAGAGAAGATGGTTGGATTATGGCTTCTGACTTTAAGTGCATCAGTATTTTCGATTGTGCTGCTTGGTGGATATACCAGACTCACCAGATCAGGACTCTCCATGGTAAAATGGCATCCTCATAGAGTGGGACTGCCAAGCAATTAAGAAGAATGGGAGAAGGAGTTTGAAGAATATAAGGAGTTCCCAGAGTATTATCTTGTCAATAAGTAAAGAGGAATGGATCTAGAAGGATTCAAATGCATTTACTTTGTCGAATGGGCTCATAGAATTGTGGCAAGATCAATTGGAGTTATATTCATTCTACCCTTCAGTTACTTTTTACTAAGAGGTCATCTACAACCCAAACTTAAAAAAGCTCTCTTTGGGCTTTTAGGATTTGGTGCTCTTCAAGGTTTCTTTGGATGGTGGATGGTGAAAAGTGGATTAGTCGATAAGAATAAAACCAAAGAATTGGACAAGACACCAAGTGTAAGTCCATACAGATTGACAGTTCATGGTACTCAGCTTATCTTATCTATGGAGTAGGTATTTGGCTAGCTTTGAATTGCTTGAGACGCCCTCAAGAAGCAGTTATAAATATAAGTAACATGGCAGATCATGCTGCTATGAGAAAGATCTTGCTCAAGTCTGCTCATGGATTATTACCAATTATATTACTTTATGGATTCTTTACGTCGGGCACTATGGCTAGGTATGCAGTAAATAACTTCCCATTTGTCGGAGATAAATGGTTCTTGTCTAAATCACATTCATTAAAAATGGTTTTTCAAATTTAATATAATTTTTTTATTACATTTTTTATAAAAGGGGATATAATGAAACTTTTACGCATCTTATAAAAATAAAATATTTGTAATCACACTAAAATTAGGATAATATAATTATTTTATTCGAAAATTTATTCAATAAATTATCAAAATAATTAATCATAATTTAAATTTAAATGATAATATCGGTATTTTTGATTACAATCCTGATATTCCACTTTGGCAGAACTTTACTGAAAATAAGATATTTGTATAGGTAATTCACAGAACTTTGGCTTCGATATTTGCCATATTAGCATTCAAAGGTGGTTATGAAGTTTATTAATTAAAGAACTTAACTCCAATTGCAAAAAGATCTTACATGCTACTTCTTGCTGCAATTACCTTGTAAGTGTGCATAGGAATTAGTGCAATTTGGTATCCTTCTGAAATATGGATTCCAAATATCCATCAAGGAGGTGCCTTAACAGTACTAACAGCACTGATATTTGCTTGTCACACATGCAGGAAAGTAGATCCAAGACACATAAGAAATCTTCTTGGGAAGTTAAAAGTCGAAGATCCAAAGGCTTACGAAGTAATGATGAAAGGATTCAACTAGAAAAAGCTTAGTAAAACAGAGATGGAAGCTATGTAAAAATATTACAAAGGAGAATGAAAATCTTCAAGCTTAATCAGCATTATTTAACTAATATCTTTTCATTTATTCATAATAATATAGTAAGGTAGATCTCATAATTTCGAGGGATATAATTTGTTAAGTTATTAAGAATATGTAAATTGTTTGATGGGTTGATTTTCAATTGAAGATAGGTTCATTATATTCGATTCCATAGCAATTAACTGGCTCATCTACAAAAGGTGAAGTTTTCATGATTTGCTTGTTAACAAGCACTTTTTCAAGGATAGCTTCATCTTTGAATTGGTAAATATAATTTAAATTATATAAAATTTTATTATGTAATATTGGTGATCATTTTTATCACATTCAGAAGCGAAGAAATTGCCAAATTACTAAGCAATCTTGAAACCCATTAAGCTTCTAGTGGCATTAATATCTTAGGAAGGCTCCAGAACAGCTTCTGGGTGATATTAAACAGAGTATATTGGATAATTTTGAGCTTCAGCAGTGGTGATTATGATCTAGTCATCTATAATATTCTCTGTTGCAGCGTTGAAGAATCTGATAAGACTTGGGTTCATGAAATAAGCGTTCTAGGAAATAGCGTGATGATTCAACAATCATATTATTTAATAAATTTAGAATCTTTATGAACAGCATATAAATGCAAGTGAAGAAGTACTTCAGTATTGTTCATTGCTTAAATGACATCTTTGCTGAAAGTAGAAAAGATCTTACTTTTCTTAGGCTCAACAGTGAAAATTGTGTTTGTGCGTTTGTTTTCCAGTTCAGAGTTGCCTAAAACTGTAGGATTTTGTGCAACAATTAAATGTAAAAGTTGATGTCCTTGGCATACTCCTAGGATTGGGAAATGGATTCCTTTGTCATTCTAAGCAATGGTGTAGTTGAAAATTTTCTCAGCAGTGACTGTGTAGGGGTGAGGAACCCAAGTTGTGTAGTTGTACAAATCCAAGCCTCCTCCAGTGAAGAAAATTCCATTAACAGATTCTAAGAGTGGGTAGAGGTCGGCGTCTGTAATATTATAAGGAATATACACAGCATTAAGACCAGCTGAGCGCATCCAAATATCGCCCATTTCAAAGATGTATTGCGAATGATTCAAGTAATTCTCTTTAGAGGCAGATGTAGGCTGAGTCAGGATACCTACAGTCATCAACTTTTTCTATACTTTAGGCTTTGCTTAAAGCTCTGGAACTTTATTGAGTTTGATCTCATTATAGCTATGGTCATGATCTTAATGAGCCAAATTGTTGAGGAATTTTTGAAGAGAAAATTGATAAGTTTAAGTAGCAACACCTAGGAGGAGCAGCACTTTAATAAGTGGATTCATTCTGATATTTAATTTATTATAATAATAGCTTGTATCCAATTTTTTAAAATTAATTTTATACTTAATTGTATAAATTATGAAATAAAATTATAATTAAAAATCATTCATCAAAGCTTTCTACTACTGAAATAATATGATATATTTTATTCTTGATCCTTAATTCTTTAGCATCGTTACTTAGATAATTAGTTAACTTATCTTTCATTCCCTTTACTATGTAAATATTTTCTTTGCAATTCTTTACTAGAACACTCATCATTTTGAAGAACTTAAGTTCAATTGTGTTCATGAGAGGTATTTCATTATTTCTCATTAGTCTTTCATTACAGATTGGTAACACTCGTTTACCAATAATTCGTTTGTAATCACTTTCCTCTCTTACTATTTAAGTCAAGAAGGAGTAAATGCTCATTTCCATAACTTCATTTATTTGTAGAACATTTTCTACTCGGATTAGTTTTATGACTGCATCCATCGCTTAAGTGTTATCAACGAAGAGACTCTTAGCATTTAAGGAATACTAAATGAGTGCCCTAAGAATTTAAATTGCAAGAAAAGTAATTTTAAGAGAGAACTTTGTCATTGGGATGTCAGGGCCAAGTAGGATTTTCAGAAGAGAGTGGACAGCTTCATTATTGTTTTCCTCGCAAATTTACTTGCCAATAGTTTCTGATTTATTAATAAGAGCTTAGAGCAATTTCAAAACATTTTACAGAGTGTCTTCTTCTTTGCAAGTTAAATACTCTAATTTATATCATTATAAAGCGACACTCAACAATAGCTTAATGAATTTGAATTATGAGTTAATAATTAATTTAATGGGGAAATTAATTGCGATACGTGTCCTAATCCTTATCGCTTTAGGGTGTGTTTAATACGCACTTTCTTCACAATTCAATTGTGATAAGTTCAACAATGAGCTGAATGATGACGCAATTGCTTTACAAGAAGTTACTGCTTAGAATGAAGCTAAGAATACAGATTTTGAATTAAGGTAGGAATATCTATTTAATGATTCACCATTAATGCTATGATTAATGTAGTTGCTTTAAGCAAATGATCCAGAATAATCTCTTCAACACTACAAGCTATCTCATGAACAATTATTACTTTGCTAAATACTCTAATCAAGGTAAGCGATTCTTGCTAAACATTAATTTCCATAGAGGTGTTAATTAACCTTAAGGAAGGTACTAAAGAAGTAAGAATTTACTATGATACTTTGCTTGATAGATTATATCATGCTAAGAGAAAGCCAGTTTTAATGAGACCACCATTCTAATGGGCTTAAAACTTGCACTTTATTTTCATTGAAGTTAAGTACGCTTACAGACATGATGTAGCAGGTTGTTCAACTTTGTTTAACTAGAGCATTGTTGCTAATGAGACTTCAATTATGATCACAGCTTCATGCATGGAGCAAGATAATTATTTGCTATTCGAAGTGTCATTTGACTTTTGGGCTCCAGTAAATGAAACATCACTTAAGTGGGAATATCAAGCAGTCGGCAAACACTATATTCAAATTGAAAAAGCTACAAAGCCTGCAAGATGGAGAACTCTCCACAAGGAGGGCACTACAAAGCCACCCATGATGAAATTATGGTTTGAAAAGCACTAGAAATTCCACTATCAGTTGTATGAGTTTGAGGATGACGAGATTGAAGATTTTGAGGGATGGGAACTCATTGAGAATCCAGAAGAGCAGGATTAAAATGATATGGCTTGGTTGTTCCCTCAAAAGGGTCCAGGAGCATACAGAGATCTTGCTAAAAAGAAGACAAAGAAGGGCAAGGGTAAAGGCAAAGGAAAGAAAGGAGCAAAGAAAACCAAAAAGACTCAATGATATTAACTTAATTTTAATTCAACTTATAGTACAAATTCACAATAACGATATTTCTCTTATTAAAATTAAAATCAAATAGTTCTCATACTTAAGTTATTGTAGAAATTTAATTAAGACGAAGATTAAATAAATTTGCCATACTATTTTCAATCATTTTATCTACATTTTTTATTTTTATATAAATAATTTTTTCCTAATTATTGATAATTTTATAAGAGCATCATATTAAAAAACCAAAAATCTAATTACAACAAAAACATCATTTATTTAATTTCAAATTAATTTGTAAATCTAAAATATCACATCATAATCCCTATCTCCAGAAAGGCATAGCCCTTACCGATACACCTAAGAGATTTCCTCCCATAGTCATAGCATCTCTGCCCCTATCCCTGGTAGGATCGAACTTATCTCTTTTCTTATCTTTCATAGTTTTTGTTTCCACATTTAGCTTACTCTTAACTTTATCCTTAAATCCCTTACTCATTTTCTCTTTCAGCAATTCCTTTTAAAACTCTTTATCTTCCTTCTCTTACTGTTTATTTATATTATTAAACAAAAATAAATTAAGGTTTTTAATCCTATATAAAATTAATGCTTAGCAATCTTATTATTTTATCAAGGGCTCTTAATGATAATTTTTGTTTATTTACACAATAATGAGCATGTGTTTCTTCTGAAAGACTTCTTCTTCTCTTTTGAATATCCTTTCTTTCTATTCTTGTGAAAGTATCTGCTCCTTTTATTTTCTCTTCTCCATCTCCTATAACTGTTTTTCTCTCTGCTTCTCCATTTCTTTCTTGAATTTGAATTCTTCTATTTGCTCTTTCTTCTGCCTCCTCTCTTCATCAAGCGCATTTCTGTATTTATATTTCTGTTCTTCTTCCAATCTTTTCTTCTCCAATTGCTCTCTCTTCTTCTCCTCCACTTTCTCTTTCTTCCATTTGTCTAATTCTTGTTTCAAGCGTTCTCTCTCCTCTACATTCTAAGCGTTTTTGTTGTTTTCATTTTATTAACCATCAAAATCACCAATTATTAAGTCCAAATCACTATTAATCTTTCCAAACAGTCTGTTTTAGTTATCAATTTTATGGATAGTTTCTTGCTGTTTCTTTTTCTTTGCTTCTTTGTATGCAAAAAGTGTTTGTTTCTTTTATTCAGTTAAATCCAGATATCTCTCATACTTATTTATGTGAAGCTTGATAGCCTAGTCATCAATAGTAGGGACTGCTCTCATGATCTCTTGCATAAATGCTATTGTAGTGGTTTTATTGTTATGCTTGGTCCTAATACGTAAAAAATCTTTGTGATCTGCAGCATCCCAACCACAATTCAGACCACCATTATGCTAAATTTGATCATCTATTTTCTCTAATTAGACTTTTATATTAGTTAAAGCATTTGATTCTTATCTTTCTTCATCATCACTCTCATCTCTTACACTGGTCTTGGCTTTACTGAACAATCTATTGCTAACGCTGTTAGCTCTCTACCCAACTTTCTTAGCTCCAATATTACTGGTGAATTAATCATTGCTTTTCTCTAACATGTACTGATCAAATTTATCTTCCCACATTTGTAATTCATTCTCAATCAAAGCTTCTTCATCAACTAATTGCTCATATGCACTTCTGCTTTTAAGTTTGAAATTCTTGAGATTTTACTCTATTCCCTTGACTTTTCCATGAATTCTATCCAAGTATGAGGGGTCTTGCTTGTTTTGGTTAATCATATTCCTTGCTTACATTACTTCTTACTTCTGCTTATCAATGTTAACGAGCAATTAAGAAAATTCCTTCTTAATTGCAATTTCTTGCTTCTTCTCTTCTTTCTCTATGTCTTCACAGTAATCTTTTAAGTCTCTTTTTAAATTCAATAATGGTCTGTACCTCTCTCTGTCTTCAAGTAGAAAATCCTTTTTTAACTGTTTAAATTCTCTTATCCATTCTTTCTTATCGAAATCTAGATTGTTTAGTCTTGCAGCTGATGGAATGGAGTTAAGAATATGAACAGGTGGTCTTTGTGCTCTCATTTTATATTTTGACAATTCTTTTAATTTAAATTGAAATCATTTAAATTTAAACATATTCATTCATCACAAAGAAAGCAGTTTTACTAATTTTGAAAAATAAAATCTTAAAATATATAAACATCATTAATTAAATTTTTTGAAATACTTATCTAAACTTGGTTTTTCAATGTGAAGTTACTTTTGATCTTTTGGTGGCCTACCTCTTCCTCTTTTAATTAATGAAGATGTGTTTTTGTCAATATTCTACTATTTATTATTGGAATTGATTCCATTCGCATCTTTTTTAACTATTGAATTTTATATATCAAACTAAAACCCAAGTTTATCCTCATCTATAACTCTTAAATCGCTTTTTAATTGCCTCTCTTGTTTAGAAAACTTAGCAGATTCTTTGATCATTTACTTTTTATCAAGCATTTTCTTCTTACTCAAAAGCTCTTAATTACCTCTGTCAGCATGTTTTGAAACTATTTTCCCAAGATTTTTTGGTTTTCTTCCTCTTTTACTAATTAAGATTGGAGAAAATTCTTATTTTTAATCAATATATTATACTCTTGTACTTTTCAAATCATCAAAATTGTCTTTCTTAATCTCGTCATGCAACTACTAAAGTTTTTATTCGTTTATCTTTTGATAAGCTTCTTTTGATATCTTGTTGTCGAAGAATCCACCAATATTTCTGTCTTTCTTCACTTCATGCTGATTCTTAAGATGTGACAATTTAACTCCAATTAATCTTGCAGGTTTACTCTAAAATGTAATAAGCAAATGTATCACTTACAGGCCACATAATTTCAAGTAGTTGATGGGAGTATAGTTATAAATCCTCCTAAGTCCAGATGTAACTCTTCAATGTCAATGATTTTTACAAAACAGAGAACTCTGTAGTTTTAATCTCCAAAGATATGTTAAGTCCTGCTACCTTTCGCTTATCCACTCTCTCCGCAAGTTCAGTGCACAACTAATTGATTTTATCTTTAAACTGCTCAAGTGTAACTAATGGTCTGAATGTCTCACTAATACTTATGCTCTTCTAACAGTCGTCATCTTCCTCCTCATGAAAATTTCTTGAAATTCCAAGAGCTGCTCTAAATAAGAAATACACAGTTCTCTCTTTTAGAGCTATTTGTATCTAAACTTGTTTATCCAGAACATCCTATAATGTAAATATATCAAGTTAAGCAAGAATGAGTTCTGTCATTCTTCCAATTCCTGGAATCTTCCTCACGGATAGAACTTTCATGAAATCAAGAATTGTTTACTCATCTGGCTTTAAATAAGTTTAGCCATTGGGTTTATTCATGTCTGTACAAATCTTAGCTAACATCTTATTACAGGCAATTCCTGCACTGCATGTAAGTCTGGTTGTAGAAAATATTCTTAAAATTTAAGGATTTTAAATATAAATAACTAAAGTTTATATTTATTTATTCTTCATACTAATAATTGGCTCATTTATAATTATAATTGAGAAGAAACACATTTTTTTAAAAAAAAAGAATACATTAAAGCCCGAGTCATCTAAAGATTTTATCCATGTTCAAGAAAATAGATGAGTCAATGTAGGTTTTTTTATACTGCATAAGATAATAAAATATTCAATATAGTTCATCAATATTTGCTCTCTTATTTGAAATACAAGCTTTTGAATTCCTTCATCATCATTCATATTATTGGCATTTAAATAATCAGTTATATCTAAATTAGCCTCGTCTGAACCTAGAGATTCATAATTTGGATCATATTGCTCTAAGATGCCTTTGAAAACCTTTGATACTTTACTATACTTCTTCATATTATTGGGAATAAATATCAATTCAGGACAAAGCTTCTTCGCTATAAATCCAGGCATGGCAGATCTCACTCCAAATTTTCTAGCCACATAATTGGCTGTTGAAACCATACTGTAGCTTCCTATTGCGACTGGTTTATCAGCAAGCTCTGGGTTATCTCTAATCTCCACTGCAGCATAGAACATGTCCATATCTATATGCATCCATGTTCTAGTAAGATCCCTGTCTTTCTGCACATCAATCATTATTTGCTTGGCTTATTAAGAAGATTACTTCCACAATCTCTCATTTTTCTAGTGGCTTTTTATTTTAGCCTTCCTTTGGTCAGCTTTAATTTTTGCTGCTTCAGTTCGTTGAATCTCTCTCTTGTAGTATGAAGAGCCTGAAGAAGCTTCAAGAATACACCTATTTATCTTTTCTTTATCAATTGAGTCCATCCCAGCTTTGAAAGCAACATAGTGTAACACTGGTGCATTATCTAATAATTTTTTGTTTTAGTCATTATTGACAAGATTTGTTGGCAATTAATTATGAAAATCCTCTTAATTGTTTAATTTCTGATAAGAATAGTAATCAAAAGCTTCTTCTTGCTTCACTTCCTCAATATTGTTTGACTTTTAAGTATTGATTTAGTTTTAATGAATTGCTTGAGAGTTTTGTAAGCTACTTGTGTATATATCATAGAGGAAATCCTCACAGTCTTTGAGCATGTCATCATCTATAATCAAATCACTGAGATTGTCACTTTCTTAATCAACAGCTGATTCCTATATTATACTATCTATCTTAGTTACTTAATTATTATTGTCATTTTATGTTTACTACTTATTTATCAAGTCGAAATCCTAGTCTTATTTTTCAATTTAACTCAGCAGTTCAGAGTTGATATCAAGTTCACTTAAATCATGGGATTATTCACAGATTTATCTTTGGGATCCTAATACATGAGAATTATCATTAATAAAGTTGAATAAATCTGAGTCTTAAGTAAAATGCGGGATTGGTTAGTTCATTTACAAACAAATTAGATTATTGATTCTATGATAGTTCTAAATATATTAATTATTGTATTTTTCTTAAGTTATTTGATAAATATTATTTACCACAATAGATTCGTGATTTATTAGGAATTTAGAAATATAATATTCAAATAAAATCTTAGAGCTAACAATTATACTCTTTAATTTTATTTCAAAATTATTGAGAGTTATAAATTTGAGCATATATTAGGCAGACATAATTTATAAATAATAAATTTTAAATATATACTTTCCTACCTAACAAGAAAATTAGATTAATTTGAATGATAGCCTCGCTTGTTAGCATAAAGTTAACATTTACTTTATAATTTCAATTCTTTTAAATTAAAATAAGTTTTGATTTTCTCATGACCACTTTTATCTTTCTCACTTTCCTCTTGTAGCTTACACTTTCAATTTTTTGATATATTTTAATGATTGACTTTTATACAGTTAATTAAATTTTTAAAGAAAAATTACTAATTAATAAAATAATTTTATTTTTCGGAAATTTTAAAAATTTCTGATAAATAATTAATTAAAGTTATTTATAACATTTTATTTGTAAACATATTTTATATTATGAAAAATGACAATTCCTCAAAGCTTTTGTGAGTTGGATATTATATGGTAATAGTGAATTTATTTTAAGTATAAATAAATGGAGTTACAATCTGAAAGCATTAATTACTCTCATAATTAATCAAAATACTTATTTTAGTAATTAAATTCAACTAAAGTAAGAGCCTTACCCTAATTACAAAAGTTAAATTCAAAGCAAATTAGGGAGAAAAGTTATTACCAAGAAGGATCTCTAATAAAAAATGCCCAAAAGTTTAATAAAGGTCTGAAACACTGCTTCAGTACTAGTATCATGGAAAATATCTCTTTAATTAAAAATGCATTGGATGAAAAGAAAGTGCAGGAAAGTTTGAAACAAATCGATTAGAGGACAGAAAACGCTTAAAAATACTTCAATTCAGATTTTAGAATGGCCATTTCTTAAACTCATAACAATTCCCCTATGAATAAAAGAATTGGAGAAGTGCTACAGATTGAGAGAAGTATATCTAAAGTCAGAGATGCTAAAAATGAGGTGTTTATCAATGATTAGGAAAAGCTTAATCATGATAGAAGCGTTTTCTCATCACCAAAAATAAGAAAAGCAATGGGAGTATTCAGTGATTACGATGTAAAATTGCATCATTAAAATGAACAAATATTAAATAATATCTACCATTTAGATCAATCTCAATAAAGTACAGGAAGAGGTAATGATGGAAAAATTTCAACCGAAGTAGCAAGATTCAACACTTTAATATAAGCACCACAGTTTTCATAAAATGTATCTAGAATGTCTCAAAACAGGAATAATTCAATTTTCAACAAGAAATCTTAATCAGCTATGGATTTTTCAATTTCTTCCAACAATGGGAGAGCAAATTTGAATCGTTCAGGCTTTAGGACTTAAAACTTCTTAACAGAAAAAGAGTTAAAGAATGGTGACTCCAATAAGTTAGATTCTCTCGATAAAAGTTTTTCAAAACTTAGGTCGCTTCTTGATAGAAATTGCGATAGGGCTGATATTGATAATAAGCATTACAAGAAACCTAGAAATTTTTCAAAAGTATACGACTCCTCAAATCATTCAATCCATTAACATAAGCTGATCAATTAAAAGTCATATTATTATACATAAAATTTATTATATTAAATATTCTAAGAGTGGACTTGATGATCCATTAGCATAAACTATGAAGATAAATTAAAATCAGAAACAAATATATCATCAACTTTAGAAATCAAATTATACATCTAGCAACTAAAAGTCAGCTGCTTATGAAAAAATTAATTAAGTGTTTTCACCTGCTCACCAATTGAAGAAGTAAACAATTAGATAATTGATGATAAGTATTATTTGTGATAAATATTTTAGTTTACTAGTCAAATTTCTAGACAATGATGGGTTGGCAAGCGAAGGAAAGAGAATTTAAAACAGCAATGGGAGCACAACATCGTAACTACAACATTATATCTTAGTCTGATAGACTTTCCCAGCTTTAAGATCTAAAGACTCGGACTACTCTTAAGAAAGTTAATGGAATTAGTGAGTATGCTCAGGAAGCTCACATATCATCAATTAAGATAAATAAAGACTACTAGCAGGCATTCCAAAATGATCCTAATATTTTTAGAAGAAGTTAAGGACTACTCAGTCATCATGCTAATCATTCTGCAAGTCATAACTTATTAATGCCTGCATTCAAGAAAGCTTGAATTATATTGTCTAAATATAATTAATAATCACAAACAGTTCATTAAATCCTATGTTAAAACTCAACTGCCAATATTGATTTATTAATTTAATAAGATTTTGAGTTTATACATTAATAATATTTAAATATCAACGATAATTAATCATGAATACTATCTCATATTATTCTAATCGTGTTTCTACATTAGTCATACAAGTGATTCTTATACCATTAGTATGTTCACATAAAATCGACAAAGACTCTGCAGACTTTGATTTTGAGAAATACTCCAATGAATTTTAATAAAGACTAGTGAATGAAAAAAGGATAGGTGGTTCATAAAAAACATACTTAAATAAAATATTAGACATGCTAAATCTAAGCAGCTATTTCTCATGTAACATTAACTTATAATACAATGTGTTTTAGATCTTGATTAGCATGCTCTGGAAATTATATGTTTGATTACATTCATTTCTTGGTTGTTAATATTCCTAATTGGATCCAAAATTAACAAAAATATGGCTAACTAGTGGTTAGAATAAGTGAATGAAGTTTTGGCTTCAAATTTTGCAAGAATAGGTCAAAGTCAATAAATTAACTCCAAAGAAGACGTTCATTTTGAGTAAGACATATATTTTGATAATTATTTTATTAGCGAGTACTCCAGAAATGAGTTCAGCATTTTGGCTAGTGGGAGAGAAAACATGAAATACGCAATGATTACTGTTTAATTGAGAAGGAGATAAGACATGTTTTAGCTATTTAATTCTTGCATCTGTCCTCGTTGGTACAAAATGAAAGATATAGTGTGGGTTGAAATTCCAATAGAGAGACCAGATAATACTTTCAATTCAGAGCTCCTTGTAATTCAAAAAAGACAAATTAAGGAAACATTTGATAACATGCCTCATTTACAAAAGATTATGTTCAACCTCATTCCAAGTATTTAAGCTTGGAATAATCAAGAACTACCAATCTAAATATTTGGAGAGAATTAGGAGAGTGTAGATGCTCTCACTGGAGACAACAGAGTTGTAGACTTTTTCATAAATAACAAACACACAATCATGGGAATTCACATCACCGATTAGAATTTATACTCAAAGAATGACTTAGTTATGAAAATCTAATTCAAATTAGACATGCATGAAATCACTAAATGGCAGAAAATAATGAAAGATGTACTTTATCTCGCAGATTATGTTTCTAAAATCAAAATATCACAGAAAACGCAAGATGAAGTATTAAAGAATAGGAAGAAGCAACTTAAATCACCACCACTAAATAAGAAAACTAAATCTACATCAATTAAAAAAGTATAATGATGATTATTTATTAGATTTGAGTTATTTTGCACAACAATTTCAAATATTATTAATTCTTTCTTAGGCATATGCTGATTTTGACAATCTAAATATTATAAAATTAAAATAATTAGCTCTTAGTGAGTTATTAATTGGATTAAAGGATTACTAAAATGTACAAAAAAAGAAAGTTTATTAAGTTCAGAGTGGATTAATCTCCTCAAAAAGACATCTTTAATTCGTTTTATGGTAAACCTCTGTCACCTGATAAGAGCTTAAATTAAGAATTTAATCAGAATAATGGCACTTCCTTTGATATTAGTCGACTAAAAATATAAAACAATTAAAACTCTAATGATTTTTGTAGGAAAAGCTCAGAGTAATTTATTTAAAGCCAGATTATGCAAATGAAAATAAATCCAAATAATAAGGGAGGCAGTGATTCCCGTGGATTTCAAAACGATAAAATTATTTAAAAAGTTTAAAGTTCCAATTCAAGCCTTAAAAATTACGCACCACCTTTGAAAATATTAAAAGTAGGAGAAAATGTAAGAAAATCAAACTCAGCTATGAAGACCCATTAAAGAACCAATACTAATCAGCAAATAAATCAATATTTTAATATAAGTGATGGGAAGGCTAATCTAAAAATAGACCAAAATTAAATATATTAATCACCTGACATCAATCCCTATAGAGACATAGAAGAAACCCCAAAACGTACTTATGGGTTGACTAGCTAAGAAGTTAATAACTTAGATATACAGCTAGAGGATGAGCATTAAGACAATCTAAGTTCCAAGCTACACTAAAGTATCCTTTAGCAAAGTTAATCTATTAAAGACATGAAGCTAGTCTCAGATTTGAGGAGAGAATACTAAGATGCTTTTACAATATTATTAAAATTTATAATGTTTAGAGCCAAGCAAGTCATCAGAGCAGTATTAGAGTAAACAACCAAGCAATCATAAAAAAGTCCCCATCCTCTGGAATAAGTGAAAATATATCCTAGTAAGCAATTTACTCAAGCTACAATAAAGCTAAACCTTAGGTGAAAAATTTTAAATAAGTAACATCAAATACTGGTACTAATAGTAAATATATCTCTCTAAGCGGTAGCCCTCCAAATTTTCCAATTAGTTATAGTAATTAGCCTTCTTAAAGCAGCTCACTTTTTGGTTTTGACTTGGCTATGATCGGAAATAAACTCACTGATGTGCTTGGGATGAATAAGGAACGAATGTTTAATAATCCAGTTTTATTGAAAGACTACCAATAGGGACCAAATACTCATAGACTAAATAATAATTCTCAATAATATGGGTTTGATAATGCGAGAAACCATTTGCCATATTAACAGAAAATATAAAACAATTATGACTTTAGTAAACTTGTGAAAGATTCTGAATATAACAGTCCCGTGGCTTCTTAGAGAAATGCTTAATAAGATTCCACTGCTCAAGCTAGCAGATTTGTTAATAGAAATATTCCTCAACATCAAAAGAATGACACCACTCATTAAATTAATTTAAATTTACTTATTTCATGAAATAGTACAGGAAATGAACATTCTTAAAGAACTAATGATATAATAATCGAATAAATATACTTTGCAAGTAAACTAACTAACGAGAATGACTAATCATTTCTCAAGCACAAAATAAAACATTTTAGGTACATTTTTCGAGCAGCTTCTCTAATTCTTTAAAGGAAAAGACCAATAGATTGAAATGCAACTTATCGTTTTATTAGCTCTAGTCTAAAGCGATAGAAAGGAAAGTCCAGCAGTAAAGCCCACTTTGAACAATAAAGTAATATTGCGGAGTGAGAATAAATTATTAAGCAGTACCAGAAGTTTGGGAATAAACCCAAATGAGTTAAGGACTTAGAAAGAAGAACCAATAGAAAACAATCAAATTAGAAGTAAAAATATTTCTCAAAAATCTTCAAATTCTGAATCAAGTCTCTCTATTTCTCCTAACCAAAATTAAAATTAAAATGCATCGCTATCAACTAACATGGCGTTTGATAAGCAAAATATAATGACTATTAAGGAACTTGACATTTAATCAGAAAAATAAAGTGTTTCTTCTAAAATATCCCTTAAAGAACTATTAATTACTAAACTCCTTGAAACATCTAACCTTCAATTATTGGATAAGTTTTTAATTAAGAAATCATTATTATGAAATGCATTTTATTTAGAATTTTGTATTCTTTTAATTGATATAGTTTTATTTGAATTCTTGAAATTTGGTTTGAACTAATATTCTTTTAACTAATTGGGTTTTAGTTCTCTAAATACTGAACCTGTTAAACTAATATAAGAAAATAATTAAAAAGATGGTGGGTATTCAGAAAATATAGCTAGTCCTAGAGAATTTATTACACCTAATAGGCCAAAACAAAGATTAAGCGATCGAATTCTGAATAAATAGTCGCCCCAAGTAAATATCGAAAGTCAAAAGTAGTCTGCATATCTAAATAAATAAAATATGAAACCTGCACCATATAACAATGATGAAAAATCAAAAGATAATAATTAGCAACAAAATAAAGATGAATCGATTTCAATAATTTTGAAGCAGACTAAAGGCTAGAGGTCAACAATTGAAAATAATTAAATCTAGAAAACTATTGAGTTGAAAATTAAACAAGCTGACATATAATTAGATGCTGAATTAGAGAAGAGAAAGAAGTAAATGGAATAAAGGTTACAATTATATTTTTTCGAGTTGTGTTAAGAAATTAGACAGGAAAAATTGTTTTCAACAAACCCTTAAATTCAGCAATTATCAAGTCCAAATTTATTTGAAAATTGCAAAAAACTGAAAGTACCAAAGGATAAATACAGAGACTATATAATTATGGAATTTAAAAAGCATATGACTGTATTTGATTTTAGTGAATAGTCTTTATAAAAAAGTATTTAAGATACCTCTGATGCGAATAAAGCATAAATGAAGCATAGAGACAAGAATATCTTCTTCAAGAAGAATAAGAAATCTTCTTCACCTTTTAAAGCCAATCATAATCTACTTTCAGAAATAGCGAAATAACCAGTCCCATAAGATATAATTAATGAAAGAACTGAGTAGGAAGATAACTCAGAAGATGACATTCCAAAGTCATAAAACTTTGAAAGTTGTTCCCCTCCATTAACTTAAAGACAAACTAAATATAGTGTAAATCCACAAAGCAACAACATTTTCAGCAAGAAAACATCAGTTAGATCCAGTAGGTAGGTAGCCTCAAATCAAAGTCTTAATAGCAGCAGAAATGGGTCTGTAGCATTAAATGAATTTGTTACTCCCTAGCAAATCAGAGAAATAATTAGCAGGGAGCAGGAGACTCCTAAATTTATAGCAAAAGATGTGCATTAATAAAAATGAATCAATCAAATATATCTAACAATTTTCAAATATCATAACTTAAAATATTACCAAGAATTCTAAATTTATTTAAAAACTAATTATTCAATTAATGTATCAGATAAAAATAGAAATATATATGGCTTAACCCGAATCCATTACAGAAATTTAAATACAAATATATTATGATTATTTTTTCCATAAAAAATACAACTAATTAATTGTAAAAATTATTTGAAAATATTTATATTTCTCAATTTAAATTATTTTTTTCATTTATTTAGATAATAAATTGAATTATAGTAATTATAAGGTTACTGATTTGCTGGCGGACACATCGCAAACTGGTTAAAAATATTTTTCAAGGGAATATCTATGATGGTCTCTACAATACAACAAAAAGAATAAGTTAATTAAGTCCTGGCACATTAATCCTTATGGGTCTTTTTACAGTAAAAAAACTCTAAATTTGTCATCTAGCATTAGTATACTAGGGCACCTATTGATTTATGAGTTTTTTTTGTAATACTTACCAATATCATAGTTGGAGAGGAAAGAGCCGAATTAAAGTAATAATTATTTCTAATTAAATATAAATGAGAAACTTTGGAATCCAACTAGTTTTATATTCTACTCTCTTGGTAACTCCATTTGTCCTTGGCAAATGGGATCATGATCACGGAGATTACATAGATTTAATGCCAGCTTACTCAGTGAGAATGGGAGCAGGTGGAAAATGGGATTTAAAGAATCAATACTCTAAATCTCAATACTTTGTTGAAGGTTTTGAAATGATTTCGGATACTCAACTAATTTAAAGTGCTGGTTTATACTCTGGATCTGAAATTTAAATAATGAACATCGATCACAACAAAAAGACGACAGAAGTAGCCAGGAAAGCAACATTAAATCAACAATTCTTTGGCGAAGGGTGCACTGCTTTCAATGGATTCATTTATCAGATGACTTACAGAGAAGGAAAGGTATTCAAATTTAATCTAGAGACCTTGAAGGAAGAGGGAACTTTTGACATGCCAGAAGAAATGATTGAAGGATGGGGTTTAACTCACGATACAGATCATTTATATGCTTCAGATGGAACAGAGTACATTTATGTCATAGATCCAAATACCTTTACAGTAATCTCATAAATTGAAGTATACGATCCAAGTGAAAAGAAAAATGTTGAATACATCAATGAATTAGAGTATGTAGACGGATTTATCTATGCAAACGTGCTACCATTGAATATTATCATCAAAGTCGATGTTAAGAATGGCCACGTAGTCAATAAGTACAACTTAACTAAACTTAAAAGCGTTTAAACTGAAAAAATTAAGAACACTTACTGGGATAGCTTTAATAATGTCATGAATGGAATCGCCTATAGAAAGGCAACTAATACCTTCCTTGTAACAGGTAAAAACTACGATTATGTCTTTGAAGTTTAATTTAAGTGATAGAAAACTATAGAAATAATATTATTAAGTATTTATCTTTAAAATTTGTCAATAAATTAATTAAATTTATTTTTAATGTTGACTTAGCAAAATAAATGGAAATATTTTTAGTTTGAATAAGAATAAAAATATATTCAAAACTAAAGTAAATAGTCTTTTTATATAAATTGCTTTATTATAACAATATAAATGATAAATTACAAATAAGCGCTAATAATGCAAATTAAAATATAATTTTGTCATTAAAATATATATAAACTTATATTGATTTAATGTTGATTTTAAATTTTAATTTAACTTAAAGAATTAAATAGCTGTCTTATTTTTAATAAATTGAAAAATATAATATCCTTCAATGTCACAGTTTAACTATATTGAAAATTAATATAAAAGGTTTTAGTTTGTGGTATCAACAATTCAATTATTTTATTTTTTTTCTAAAAAATTTGAGATAAGTTTAATATAAATTCATTATTAAATTGACAGTCAAAAATTTTCCCAATAAAATTTTTATTTAGTTACAGTTTTGATTAAATAATAAAAATAAAAATAAAATAATTGATTTATTATGCCTTTTCTAAATTAAAATATGTTGTCTAATAATATTTTTATGAGTTTTATTTATATTTTCTCATCATTTATAATGTTGTTGTGGATTTAAAATATAAATTAATAAAACTATAAATTTGAATTAAAATGAGCAGTGAAGTTATTTTAAAAATATCAAGCAAATTTGTATTTTATTCATTTTCAAGTAATTTAATTTTCCAGTTTGTTATTTTTTATTATAAATAACTAACTGAGTTATCAAACACGAAGGAAAATATTTTCTCTTAATTGCCGCCACAATTTACATGCTAGTAAATACAATAAGTTAGATATGGATAACGCAATCTATAAATATATGGTCGCATGATGAATTCTTTCACATTTCTCATTCAGTTTAATTCTATTTTGAAAACTATGAATACAATGAATATATAACCACTCCTCCGGGGCTTTACTTGCTTGGAAAGCTATTTTTGAATATTTGTGAGCCATTTAGAAGACTAATAATACAAGATCAAGAGTAGTTTGCTAAAGAAAAGCTATACTTGTATATTAGACATTTGAACTCAACAGTATTAGGAACAATTAACTTCATACTGCTATGCAAGATCATTGCAAGCAAATATGAATTGAAAAGAGTGGACACAAAAGTTGTTGTATTTGTGCTTTGCATTGTACTTACTCCTCTGTATTATCCAATGCACATCATATATTACACTGAAATAGGATCAATGACATACTGCTTACTCTGTTATTACTTAGTCAATGTGAAATAAATGCATTTAGCAAAGCCAGCAATCGGACATTTAATATTAGTTATACTTGGGATTTGCGGTTTTATGTAAAGATAAACTAATGTTATCTGGTTTAACTACATAGCAGTTGTTGGTTTTATCCATAAAAATGAAATGAAAATTAAAGAGATATTTGGAAATTTAATCACTCATCTTATAGATCATTTATGGTTAATATTGATAGATGCGTTCTTTATTAGTTTTTACATTTGGAATGGAAATTCAATAGTTATTGGTGATAGAGACCATCATCCACCTATTTTACATTCAGCTTAATTGCTTTATCTCACTCTCTTTTTAATTGCCTGTATTCCTGTTCCAATTCATGAAAAGTTATTTGCTATAATAGAAACTTTGATTGATATTTGGAACTTTAAGAAATTGACGGGGTTGGTTACATTTATATGCCTGACTGCAATCTTCACACCTATGGTTTCTTATGGAACTTTTAGTCATATTTTTATTCAAAACAACAGAGGTCATTACTCATACGATTTCAATCAAACAGTAATTGAGAATTAAACTAACAAGACATTACTAATTCCAGTTTATGCTATACTATCAATGAGTTTGTATCGCATTCTTAAATAATATCAGCCAGAAAAATGCGCATGGATTGCAGGAATATTTGTGCTTGCTTCTGCAATGACCTTGCTCCCTTGTCAGCTCTTTGAATTAAGATATTTTCTTCATTCAGTTTTCCTTATTTCTCTAGAGCTATTCAACAGTAATACTAGATAACTTGGTGTTTGGATTGCTTGCTTAATATATTGTTCCTTTTATGTACTTCACGAATATAGAGATCATCCATTATGGTTCCCTGTGTAGAGTGATAAATTCTTATGAGTTTTAATGTTTTTTGAATTCTCAGATATATCTTTCAAATTGAATTAAAGTTTCAATGAAATTATGAAATTAAATGTTAAATTTGATTTAGATTATATTCGATAATTTGTGTTCACTCTTTAAGGTTTTCTCCTTTAAGTCTTTTCATTGCTTTGATGCTGAAATCCATTCCCTTGCAAATTGCTAATCTGATGTAATTATCTGTTTTGTAAGTAGAGTCTTTTTGATAAAACAATGAGTTTGGCATCATAATAACTCCTCGCTCTACAGCCATCCATCTGCAGAACGCTAAGTCTAATGGCACTCTTCCATCTTGCATGAATACATTTAAATTAGATTAAAAATAACTTATTATACTCTGTTCTTTTAAACAGGCACTTCATCTTATTGTAAGGATTCAAAGTCATGAGATTCGGTGTATATCTATGGAATCAGAGGAATAAGTTAAAATAATTACAATACTCTAAATTACATTAATAACTTTTTTAAATCTTATATTTTAATCATTTTTATCAATATAAAAAATGACACTACAAAAATAATGAAATTCTTAAAAATTATTATATCAATATCTGTCGTTTTATTATTAAAATCTATGAATAAAGAGATTATATTTAATTTATATAAATACTCTATTTTCAACTTAATGGCATCTGTGATATCAACCATTAAGAAATACCCGCTCTCACATTTTAGTGCCTTAATTGGTATATCCATGCCTTCATTGATTTCCTTCAACATATAATTAGTAAAATTAATACTTCAAATCAAAATAAAAAAAATTAATATTAATTTTATAATTTACTTATTATTTTGCTTTCAAAATTTGTGATTAAATGCTTCAATTAAAAATAATACTAGATAATACCTAGTTTGTTAATTTTAATATATTTTTAAATGTTTTTAAAAATGCTTTGCTAAAATGTTTGAATATTTAGTAAATCTCTAACATCTTAGAACTCCTTTCTTATATACTCAACATAAGATATATCTGGGTGACCAAGATATCCCTTCTAGACAGTTTAGTCAAGTGATCTAGATATGGCAACTTAGACAGGAGTATTTGCACAATAAATCACTGTGTTTGATATCACAGAACATGGTTTAATCAGATAGTCTGGCCCCACTGCCCAGCCAACTTTCCACCCTGTAGCATTAAATAGTTTGCCACCACTGTAAACTGTCAGAGTTTTGCTGAAGTTGTTGTCAAGAGATGCAAAGTTTACGAATTCATTTCCATCAAATGTTAAGAATTCGTACACGTCATCACTCAACACTATGATGTGAGGGAAGTCTTCAAGCACTTTAGAAATTTGTTGGAGTTCTTCTTTTGTGAAAATTTTTCCTGTTGGGTTTTAAGCATTGTTAATGATTAGCACTTTGGTATTTAAGTTGAGTGATTTTCTGAAAAGTTCAACATCAAATCTCCATACTCCATCTTAAATGCTTAGAGGAATAGATTTGTAAACTGCACCAGCATACTAAATGTGATCGATGTAACAAGGCCAACAGGGTTCAAACAAAGCTACTTCCTCACCTTTTCCTGGATTGATCAAGCCCATCAGAATCAAAACAAATTACCATTTATAAAATATGAGGATCTATGTGTAAAAACATCATAAACTCTTTATTCGATTATCTTATTTAAGGAAGAATCCTAAAATTTTAATAAATAATAAGGTTAAATATTGTTGATTAGATTATAAGCACCAGCTGATACCAATACTTCAGTAAGAGGATTGATAACTCTTGTAAGTTTATTTCCATAGAAATCAGCAATCTTATTAACCAATAATGGATTTCCAAAGGTTCTAGTGTATTGATTATGACCTTCCTGAATAGCTTTGAACAGCTCATCGATTAAAAATTAAGGAGGACTGGCTGCTGGAGCACCTTCACCTAATGATATGCATTTATATTTCTAGGTGATTTCTTTAAATTCTTCCCATACTGCTACAGTATCGTCCACTCTATGTGGAAATTGATAAAATTAGGATTCCATATAATTAAATTTAATCTTTGTAAGTTAAATAATTCTAAATCCTTAACTTTGATGCTTGAGTCGAAATAGTTAAATTATAGAGTAAATTTATAATTTAAGGAATAAACACATCATAAACTAATTAAATGGCATCGAAAAAGAGACAAACAAAAGTGGATCTTAAAGCTTAAACTTCTCAAAAGAAAAAGCAAGGAAAGGGAGACAAGCTAGATGAATCAGTAAATGATTTAAGTCTAAGCAAGAATATTGAGGAGGACAAATCAGAGGATGAGATATCAGTTTTAGGTGAAGAGGAGGATCATCACATGAATGATATATTAAACAAGTACGGATTCAAACATTAAGTGGAACTAGATATGATGCTGCCTTCTGGCGAAAGAGAAGTTATTCATAATTACCTCATGACATTCTTAGATAGGAACTATCAAGCTAAGGCCAACTTAGAACTAGGTATTGGGGAAAATAAAGGCAGTAATATGATTGATAATCCAGCTTTTCCGAAGCCCAAAGACTTGAATGACTCAAATCCAGATTACGAGTGCACTCTTTCAGATGTAATAATTTATCTCAAAAAGTGCGGATATCCTTTAGAGAATTGTTTTGTTTCGTATTAGTCACCAATATTTTCAGCATATATTAACTGTGGACTCGATCCTCTGCCTACTTCCATAAAAATAACGAAAGAGGATTTAATTTACTAAAAGAGTGAAAATGAGGATAAATTCAAACTAGAATTCAAGTTTTAGTGGGGTATTAGATCAGAATACAAAAATGATGATGAGGGAATGGCAGCTGAAAATGCTAAGGATGAGATCTTAACCTAATCTGGAAGAACACAGAGAAGGGCAGCTACAATGACTTAGCATTCCCAATAAGATAAAGAGCACAAGAGAACGAAAGAGAGAACAATAGGCTACATCATTGAGAAAGTGTCACAATGGAGAAAACTCTACAATGGATATATGGATGAAAACCATTAATTAAGAAGAATGAGTCTCGAAGACGCTGCTGCAAAAGTATAAGTCAGCAAGAAAAGTCTAGATGATTATTTATCGCAACTGAGACAAGGAAGAGCACTTGGCTTTAATTTCAATTAGCACAAAGATGAAAAGGTTGGATACCTAAGATAATTTGTCAAGGAAAATTCAGCGAAAAATCAAAAATCAATTAAGAAAGAAGCTCCTCCTTAAATGAGCTAACCTGACTTGTCTAGAAAAGGTTCTAAGAAATCAGGAAGAAAATGACATATATTTTGTTTACATTAATAATTCTCTCAAAATCCTTTTCTATAATGATGATTGTCTTGTGAAATGATTTAATGAACAAATATAGTAAAACTAATCAACCTTCTAATTTTTAGTAAGCTGCGTTTGATTCTCCATTAAAAGTAAAGAAATCTTATTTTTCATGAACATTGATGCTTTTGTAGGATGCTTTTCTTTCTTGTCTCTCTTGATTTTTCTAGTTCTCTAGAACTTAATGAGATATTCCATATATCATGACTACAATCAGAAATACTGCTGAAATGCATAGTGTAGCATTAAGTAAGTCTTTGTCATGCTATTTTCTTTTTGCTGATTTATTTAATTAAATATATATTATTATCAAATTCTTAACTAATCATTGCATCATCTAGAGCTAAGAAACTTACTGCTGTATTGTTTATTTATATGGCATCTTGTTATGGAATTATTACTTTCTCAGTTTATATTACAGCAGAGCTTGGTTATCCACCAGTTGAGACTTAAGTGATATTTTCTGATTTAATAACAATTTTTGAACTTTTATCTTTTTATTCATCATTTGATCCAAATATGCTTTGGTATATTCTGCTGAATACATTTTATTTCTCCTCTTTTACCTCAATAGGTTGTTTCTCAACATTTCCTGAACTGATTTAAATACGTTCTTCTTTAATTGTTCCCGCAGATGGATTATTAGACTCATAAGTTTAATTTTAGATAATCACTTGCTCTTGAGCTTCAAGTAATCCTGCATTAAAAGTTTTAATATCTCTAGGGACGAAATGTGGTTCATGAGCATCTAAGTCTATGGCAGCCTTTTTTATACTTTCTTACCCATTTCTATCATCTTAGGCAATTATTTGAGAATTATTCTCAAAGACATCACTTGCTTTCCCACTAATATGAATAACAGAGAAGTCTTCTTTTATTGAGCCATTTAGCGAATCAGTTTAAGTGATTGTTAAATTAGATTGCTCAATTATAACAGTACTATTAAATGAAGTATTAGAGTTATTCTATAGTTGCTCAATTGGAATTTATTCAAGGATTGGAGCATCTAAATTGTACCAACAATTGCACTTTAGTCTTTGGCACTAAACCACAGTTTCAAGAGGAACATACTTCTTGATTTCCAAACAATCACTCTAGCAGTCTGTATTGCATTCCTAGATCAAGTTATAACCAGTAGCATTTTATGTAAGGTTAGCATGAACTAATGGGAATCCTTCATTTACAGATTCTGACAAGTTTTTCAACACAATAAGGCCATAGTTTTATTCAGACTTGTTATAAATAGGATCAGGTACTTTACTTGACGAGAAGATATTCATGCAGTTGCACTGGGGCACCAGACAATCAATAAAAAGGTTAATTACATTCTTATTAGGGAATGATAGAAAGCATTCTCTAGAGCAAGTAAAGTTGCACTGAGTTGATTAATTTAGATGCTACAGTGCTGAATTTTCCAAATGCTCCCATTTAGCTCTGTATTTATTGATCTTTTGCCTTGACTTCTCAATAACTTATAGCTTCTTTTAATCTTCTGGTTATAAGCTCTATACTAGCTATTCTTTAATTTCTTGATCTGTGATATTTTCAGGAATACTGTTGCTTTTATTTTACTTTTTTTGCGAGTAAAGTGCCATTGGTTATTGCTTAACAAATGAATCATATATCTCTTCTACAGTAAGTTGTGTAACGTTTTGACTTGTCTCATTGGTATAGTTACTGTTACACGAAATCGTACCAAATACCAAAATAAGCATAGTAGCAGAAAACACAAGTTAAGATTTAGATGTAGCCTTTTTGGATCTGATGACGCCAGATCTCAGATTAAGTAAAGATGGAGTAAGTAGCATCATAATTTAAAATTAACGGTAATTAAATAAATCTCAATTTATATTCACGCTCAAATTTACTCTCATACTCTTATATTAATTTTTTTATCAGAATTATTATAAATAAACATTCACAATGGAAGAAATAAATGTGCCATCTAAGAGGACAATTTAAAATAGAAGATATAAGAAAATGGAAGAGTTAATTGAAGAGGGTGACTATTTCTCTGAAGAGCAAATCAAATAGAGAGATGTAAGTACAAATAATTAAAGTTGTTAATATAATAGTCATTATGAATAGCCTTTGATGTACCACATGTATGTGGGCAGATTCCAGAGAAATGCCGATGTGTTGGGCAATGCACTAATCATGAGTGATTTCATTTTTCAGAGAATGGATGAGGACACTTACAAGGAAAATCTCAAAGAGCACTATTAAAAGTATTTGGATAAAACTGGTCGATCTTATTTTGCAGGGCAAATTGATCAAGCCTATGAAACTAATTCAGACGGAGAGCCAATAGAACTCAATGCATAAGAGCTAGAGGATAATGAAGATGAACTGATCAGACTGATGCATGATAAGTTCATAAATGGAGAAGATAAAGAATACTTTGATTATAGCTCAGTTGACTACAATGAAAAGTATGATGATGAAAAATAACTACTCTAAGATGAAGAAGATAAGTGGTTTGAGTAAGATCAGGGTGTGACCGAGAATACTTAAAAGACAGATAGCGATCCCTAAAGCAGTGTTTACACTGGTATTCTTGATTATTGAGTGCTTAATTTAGCTATGTAATTTCTTAATTTATAAAATTAAAATACTCACAGTATAAGTTTAGTATAATATAAGTAGTTATCAAACTAAGTTAATTTTAAATTAAGCAGTCCCTCTTCCAGTTGACTTATCTCTTTACTGTCTGCTGGTTAGAGGTTTCTCTTCGTTAGAAGTCAGAGAAGTCATTGAGGTATTGCAACTACCACTGCCACTACTTGAATAATAGCTATTACTGCTGCTGATAAAAGAATCTTAAGATATTGAGGAATACGATGAATTGCATCTCTGGCTTTAATCAGAGTCATCTCTCCCAACTTAAAATTTACAATAATCATGATAAATATTAATAATTATTATAAGATGATGGGTCTATTTTAGCGACAATGTTTTAGGCTGTTGGTAAAATTTATACAGTTGAAGGTCTATTCTCGATTTTCTTAGCTGCTTATTTATTATATTTTCCTATCCAAATCAGAAATCTTCTCTTAATATTTTCAAAGTTTAATGAAATTAAGACAGCTGCTGCTATGAATAGAATACTTAGAACTGATACACATATTATGAGGCTTAACTGATCTAGAGAGTCATCATTAGAAAATAAAATCAGATCAGTATGATTTTTCCCTAGAGTTAATTCATTAGTCATTAAGCCAACTCTATAATTATCAGCATCGTAAACTTAATAAAATGGTCGCAAGAAAGAATCACCAAGCACCCAATGATTTAAATCACCATTTACTCCTTTGAGTGTTAACAAACATCTATCATAATGTTCATCGTACTCAAGGTAGTACTCTGGTAGTATAGTATATCTATGTTCGCATTTAATGTTAATTTAATTGGCTGGTACTTTCCTCCAGTTTCCATACATTTATAGCAATATGTTAATCCACCAATATCTTCACAACGATTTTAATTTCTTTCGTTTATTATCTCATAAATTACCTTGAAGTCAGACTAAGGCATCTAATAATGTTTATTTTAATAAATGAAATCATACATAAATTATTGACGATCCAGTATCAAGAGTTACGTATGAAACAGTAGTATCAATATATTTTGACCCATATTTTATATACTTTAAAGAAATTTCCCACCAGATTGTGTGAGCAGATCTTAAATAAAGCCAAATAAAATTGAATGACGTATTCCTAGTCAGATTTTTATCATACTATCCAAATTAAATAAACTGGCTCGTACTTTCAGGCTAGTGAATATTTGAAAGGGAAATACTGAATACATTTTCATTTGTAATTTTCTATCAATATTAATTGCATATTAATCATACCTAAGAAACCAGTTATCTTAGAAAGCTTTGGCCAGTATTATCATTATACGTTTTCCTCAGTGAAAGCCCAATTATTCCATCATATTTATAATTCTATTAACTCAATTAAAATATCCAAAATTACCCCTAGTTTGTGAGCTTCCTCAACAGCAAGAAAATGAAACTCCTTAAGAGTTGTCTATTGATCATTTGATAATAATTGAAAAGTCTCAGAAGCATAAAGTCCTTCTACTGATCCAAGACCATACTATAATATAATTGTGCTATTGAAAATATTTGCTTACAGTAACTTTATCTCTTATCCAACTTAATCTCTTAAAAGATGTGGATGAATCAGTTTTTAATACTTAATTTTTGCAGTCTTCACAATCTTGAGTTGGCAGCCAGCAAACCTATCAAATCATTCATATTTTTATAAAAATTACTGAAGAGCTTGTGTCAATCAAAAATTTAAATGTTTCATTCTTGGATCCCACTTTCAACTCAATCAGATATTGCATATTATTGATTAAAGAGAAGAATATTTTGCTTATGATTATAATTAACATATTTTTATTTAATAATATTGAAATTTTCCAGACTAATCTTATTAAAATTTTCATATTAACTATCTTGATTTAATCTTCTCAATTAATGATATCTTTTGAAATTGTGCTATTCTAGATTTTATTCATTTTCGGAGGCATATTATTTAATTAAAGGCAATCACAAAGCATGAGTAAGATCGAATGATGTTACGCTAATTTAGAATTTTATGATATTAAATATCCAAGAGATATAAAAATAAACTTCATTTTTCATTTTTAAAACTCATTTAATTATAAATCAATTTTACTTCATTAGATTGATAAAGTGAATTTAACAGTTTTGAGTTTTAAATAAACAACTTAGAGTAACTTACGATAATAACAATCAATTTAAATGAAGTAAGGATCATCATTTTTTAGATGAAAATATAGAAACTATACCCTCTGATATAAGATTGCTTGTAACTAATGGGAATAGAGCAACGCACAAAAATATGCATGCAAAAAGACAGCAGTACACATATATTTTACGTCTCATTTCTGGTCCAACCATTTGGAACTAAAGGCAAAGTTTAAATTTTAAGAATAATACTTACGAAGAGAGTGAATGGGTTGAGAGTAAAGAATATTCTACCAATTGGAGGAGGCAAGAATGGAGAGTGATTAGGTTCAGATCTACCACCACCTACAGGATTTGACTTGGCCATCTCACCTGGGAATATTGAAATTCCAATTCTAACATAACCTGCGAATCCGCCATCCTTATCATAAGTGCTTACAAAGAAAGTCTCTGGATCATCCTTAATGAATTCCTTGATGACTTTATCCTTCCCACTCTTTTCTAGTTGAGTTTTCCAAAATTGCTCATAATACTTCTTGCTAACATTCAAAACCCCAAAACCCTTTCAGTAGTTTGATTGAGTTTTTGATTGATAAAAGTAGACTATTAGCGCATACTTTATTAGGGTTTTAATAGGGTTTATGTAGAGGTTTAATGTTTAAATATTAGTATTTTTAGTGAATATATGCGAGGTTTGGGGTCAGTTTATGACAGTGAGTATATAGATTTATTGTTTAAGTTGCGATATGGATATGATGAATATAGTGAACAACTCAAGCCTGTTCTGAATTATACGTCTATAGCAAGGCTACTCCATAAATCTCCAGCAACTGTGAGGTCTCACTGTCTATTAGCATTGAATTTAAAGAGAAAGCATCTAAATTCTAGCCTAAGAGACCCTTAAAATTTTAGCAGCATCATATTGAATATCTTATAATGATAAGACTCTTAAAACTGGGCTCACTTCTCTCTAGCCTAGAGGGCTGTGATGTTTCATCGCCAATTTCCTGAGCTTCACATCTCTGCTTAATCTATAGCGAACATATATAAAAAGAACGGAATATCTTACAAGACAGTCAATCGCATTAAGAGAGTGATTGACTTTAATGTTCCATTTTATAAGGATAATTTAAATTATATATTCGATTAAATGCAAAGGGCATAAGAGCATAATATAAAGTTCATACACGCTGATGAGGCAGTATTCACATTTAATACCTTCATATCAAGGTCTTGGTATAAGAGGTACAGCAACATTGAAGTATATGATTAAAAGGTTAAGATTTAAACTCATGCAATACTAGGTGGAATAAGCGAAGATAGTTGCTTAGAACTTATGTTATCCACCCTCGCTCAATCAAGACCGAATAATACATAAAGTTCTTGTAATAACTCAGAGATAAGTACGCCGACTAAGAGATTATTCTGTTTGTAGATAACTTATCTGTCCATAAAACTAAAGACACTAGAAGGGAATACGAAAGGGTAAACATAACACCTGTATTTAGTGTTCCCTACAGTCCTCAGTTCAATGGAATTGAATTATATTGGGGGTTATTGAAAGGCCACTACAAGAAACTTCTACTATATCACTTGATGCACGATCTGAAGATAGATACAGTCGATTTTATTAAGAGTTTTGCTAAAAGAGTCAGCGATGATAAAGCTAAAGTGTGCGCAAGAGAAGGGAGATTTTGTGTTTATAAATAAGTTTTAGATTTAACGAATGAATAAGTTCACATATTAAATTTGCCCGTAAAGGGATTTGGCTTCTCTTTCTTTTCTTCCTCTTAAGGCTTACTTGGGCCTATGTTTCTTCTCTTACTGCCAGCTCCTGCGTCTATGTTCATCTCGTCTGGTTTTTAGAAATCTTTGTAGAGTCTCTTACTCAATTCATGCTTTAACTGTGATTTTCTCTATCTGTTTAATTTGCTACGCTCTTTCATCAAGTAAATAGCAGTGCCAGGTTTTTCTATAAAGTTAGAAGACTAAGCTTACTAGAGATGAATGGATACTTCTGTAGTTCCTAGACAGGTGTCGCTGATTTTATACCTTGCTTCTCTTTTTCTTCAGGAGAGATGCTGTAGCGTTTCTTATGAGCTTCTTAAATAACTTCATTTAACACCTACTCAGGTTTCAGAGTTGCAAGAACACCAAAGAAGAAGTTTCTCTCTGGCAACTTATTTGAGAGCTATAGCTTTGATAGAAGGTAGAGAGCAACATCTGGATCACTCATAGCATCATATAGGTTTGTCACTGATATTTCAGGGTAGTTAGGTATCTCTATCATCCTAATTTCATTAGACTTAAAAGCTTTTTTCTCTTCACTCAGTAAGGCTTTTAAGAATGACATTTTAGTCCTCCTAAGTCGGCAAGAACAATCCAACTATAATGGATTTATTAATCTTACTTAAGAACTTACCTTGCTATACCAAATATCTTTAAGGTCCTCTTTACTTCGAAATTTTCCTATTAAGTCTTGAGATTGAATTCTCTTCATTGCATCATTCATAGACTCCATCTTGCTTCCTCTTTCTAGAAATGTTAATGAAATTTAAAATTATGGATATCCACTCTAAGTTTATTAAAATCTTATTACTAAATAAGGAGGACCTACTGGAGGTCAACCTAGAAAAGATATGAGGAGAAGAATTGAAAAACTTGCTCCAAGTTTCACAGATTGATTTCCATTTTTATCAATCTATCTCCATTAAATTGCTCCTAATAATGTTTAATTATTTTAGGAGGTCCTCCAAATAAAGTTCAAACTTTATTAGGAGTTAAATTTTAAGGTTAAAACTTAATTCGGAGCCATATTAAATTTAAAAATGTTTAATAACTTTACCTCCAAATTAAGTTCAAACTTGATTTGGAGGACCTCCTAGAGAAACAAAACTTCATTAGGAGTACTTTAATTTACTAAAATGTATAAAATTCTAATAAAATATGTCAACTTACAGTCCCTTATGGTTAATTAATTTTCTTACCTCTCTGCAAAGAATCTACCAGAGTGTCATATACTCTACTTTAATAGTTTATCAAGGTAGATTTTATCATTATTATTATAAAATATATCAGCAAACTAAAATGAGCGCTAACCTTTTGAGAAGAGCGGCATTACTTGGGCAAAGTCAATAAAAATTATCATTCCAGCAACCTAGAAAAGTAGAGACCAGAGACGCTTGTACTCAGTGGGAGCCTACTTATGACAACTTAGACCATTCTAGCTTTGAGATTTAAATATAAGTTAAGTAGGAGGTTATTAAAGAAGCTGTGCAGATTGAAGAGGAGGTTAAACAACCCGCCATAGAACATTAATAAATACCAGCCAAAATTGACTATTAATGCAAAGAATGCAATAAAGAAAAAAAGAATAAAATAAAGTTTTCCCTTACAAGTCAACTTATAAGAGACACTTGAGAGATATACACAACGATATACGAAGGTTATATCTCAAGCATTAAAAGAATGATGGGATGTATGTCTGTGATTTCTGTGAGAATCCATATTCTCATACTAGAGACATCAAAGTGCACTTAAAGAAAAAGCACAATCAAAGTTTTGTCTTTATTCATGAACCTACAGGAAATAGATTCCTTTAAAAGAGAAGATCAAGAAACCCAGTGGAGTCTCTTAGAGTTGAAGTGTAGAAGTAAGTCAAAATGAAGATAGCAGTCAAGAACTTTCCAGTCTCTGAGGTCAATAAAATCATGGTTAAAATAGAGGCAATGAAGATCCCTATATTAAAAATTATTGACTTAGATTCTTGCCTAGAAAGCTACCTCACTCTTGAAGATAAAATAGAGAAGAGAGCCATTACTGACGACTAATATGCTTACAAGATATATCCTTTCAATTACTTCCTCGCTGATGACAAGTTCCAAATTGAATTTGCTAATGAGTATTATGCTCTTTAAAAGGCAAAGTTAAATGAGTGCAGGCATATAATCTAGCTTGATGCTATTTTACTTGGTAAAGATCATGTAGCCTTGAGTCTTCCTTTACTTGAAATGACTTACAGAGAATTCTTATCTGACAATAGATGTCAGAGATAAATTAGCTAGATAGTATTGTAGACAGTTGAGGGGATTGAAGAGCTTCACAAGCTAGGTTATGTTCATAGAGACTTAAAGCCAGAGAACATCATGATGAACTTTCAGCCTCTTAGAGTTTACATTATTGACTTCAACAGAGCACAAAGAGTGCAAGCCTCTGCATAAGGAAATGTATACGGCACTCCTGAATATTTCCAGAGAGAGAAGATTGGAGAGATGGAGACACTTAATGGGATATCTGGGCTCTAGCAGTAATAATAATAGAGAGCGACATGCCAAGAAACGATTACTTTAGCTGCAGGGATGAGAGAGATTCTAAGCAGAGAATTAAACAATATCTCGATAAAAATAAAATAAATGGAGGTCTCAGAGAACTCCAATACTCAACTATTATCAAGCCATGCTAAGAGAATAACAAACAATAGAAACAATCAAACATCAACTTAGAAAGATTAAATTCAGAGAACTGCCACATGACTCTAAACTTATGTTTGTGTGAAATATTTTAAAACCTCGCTTGTTATACTCACTTAAAATACTAATATTTAAACATTAAACCGCTACATAAACCCTACTAAAAACCCTAATAAAGTATGCCCTAATAGTCTACTTTTATCAATCAAAAACTCAATCAAACTACTGAAAGGGTTTTGGGGTTTTGATTAATAGGCTTTTGAGTTTGGATGCAATCATTGAAAACATCATAGAGTGGAATTTGGACTTCACCAATAAAATCGTTAGACTTGAAGAGATCTCTGTCCCAAGTTTACAAAGTAAGGGTGTAATTCTTTCTAGGAGCTTTCATGTTAAAGAGCAATCTGTAGTTGAATGAAGCTTTCTTATCTTAAGCTCTGTAATGACAGTCAGTTTCTTTCTTATCTTTGTCATCAATAAATGCTTTAATAAAAACATCGCTTACTCCTTCAGCATCCATGATCAAAGTTTCCTTAGTATCATAGATTACAAGTCTAACTTCATAGTCTAAAATTGGTTCAGGAGTAACATCCCATGTTCTTGGATTTCCTTTTGTTGAAGATGAGCATGGAAGAATTTCTACCCAGCATTTAATGACTCCTTAAGAAACTTCTGAACTAGGATGATGAAGTTATCTGTATTCAATTGGCTTTTCTTCAATTTACTGCCATTCAGGACAGAAGAATCTATCATCTAGGTCAATAGTAGTTTTTCCAATTAAATCATCTCCAAACAAATCATCATAATCAAACGCTTTAATGCTTAAAGGAGGTGCTCCAGGGAACTCAGCATCAAATTCATAGTATTTGTGGAATTTGGGGTTTGGTTCGTCCAATTGATAGCTGTCTCTTTCATCAAACT
>ARYC01019576.1:0-19162 GCA_000711775.1 Oxytricha trifallax
TAATAATATAATATAATATAATATAATATAATATAATATAATATAATATAATATAATATAATATAATAAAATATAATATAATATAATATAATATAATATAATAAAATAATAATATAATATAATATAATATAATATAATAAAATATAATATAATATAATATAATATAATATAATAAAATATAATATAATATAATATAATATAATATAATAAAATATAATATAATATAATATAATATAATATAATAAAATATAATATAATATAATATAATATAATATAATAAAATATAATATAATATAATATAATATAATATAATAAAATATAATATAATATAATATAATATAATATAATAATAATAATAATAATAATAATAATAATAATAATAATAATAATAATAATGGATTTATTAAATTTTATTGGTATATTATAATTAATATTATGCTAAGAATGTAACGTGATTTCCATATACAATTTAGAACTGTAAACGAAATCAAAAATATTTAAAATTTTAAATATAATGAGCTGTAATAAAATATTATGAGAAAAAATAATTATAACGCTATGGAAAGCCATGGTGACATAATTAAATTATATTTATTTTAAAGTTTTTTTTGTTGAAGTATTATAAAATTTAAAACACACTTAGAAACATTTGAGAATATTGATAAATCATATTAATCTGCATAATATTTCTAATATTTATAAAAAATATAACGATCACATTACTAATTATTTTGAAAATATTTCTATCCAAACCTTCAGAAAAGACTTGAATCCTTCACCCATGCAGTTAAATATTCGATTTGGTATCGGTTAAGGGATTTCAAGTCTTTTAATGGTAATGGAGCTGTAGCCTCGTTTTCTCCTTGAAATTTAAATATAATTAATTATGGTGAGTAATGGACATGGCTGGTTAAAAATAGATAGGGCGGGAGAGGAATGGGAGTCATGACTAAGGAGAGGATGAGTCGGGTATTCAATACACTTTTATTTTAAATTAATTACTATTATTAGCTCTTATTACTATTTATAAATGTAATATGTATGAAGGTTCTTCACACTATCTATCGCACTTCTACAAATTTAAATGAGATCATTGATGATCGAATTGATAATAAATTAGAGAGATCTTACGTTGAGCTGATTTCAATCAAAAGGAGAAAGATCAGATAACTGTTTGAGAGCAGCATGGCTTCATTAGAATCTCAAGGTTACTGCAAATATAAAGTGGAATTGCGATGGACAATATTCCGATTTATTGATTATAATTAATATTTATGCCTTTTATTTTATCTATTTTTTAGAAATAATCACCTATTTAAAGTTTATCAATTAAAATTCCAAAGCCGCTCAGTTATTTTCAAATATGTATTCTGTTGAGTGTAATTTTGGAGTTTGTTTTTTTTATTAATTACATTCTTCATTTTAGATTCAATTTATTTATTTTATTGGTTGATATTTTTACTCTTATAACTTATAAATAATTCAACCAAGAAAATATATGATTGTACATCAATTACTTGCTTTACTAACCTAATTATAATAAATTAATTTTATGGAAATCATCTTATCATTCAAAGAGACCTTACATTTTTTATTTTTGGCAATAATATAAGTTTAATAATATCAAAATGATTCTTATTATATTTTGAACAAAATTTGATTATTTATATTTAAGCCTAATTAATTTAAACTAGGTACTAATTAAAAATATACTGATTAAGTACCAGTACTAAATATATTTAAAGATATTCTGCGCTAATTTAATCAAATTTAATAGCTTAAAATTGATATCAATCTATTAAGCTGGTAATCTTTTTACACACTTCCTTTATTTATTTTTACAAGGCTGATCTCTATATGTTGGCCATACTTTAATAGTCTAATATTTGAATTACATTAGATATGCTAAATTTTAAGATTGATCTCCGTTCATTAAAATTATATAAAAAATTAATGATAAAATTAAAGCTACCAAGCACTTAAAATAATTAATTTAATGCAAATTTTTTACTATAACTTTACTGAAATTCCAAAATTATTTTGAATTTAACAAAGATGTGATGAAAACTGAAAGTATAAGAAATGAAATAAATTAAAAAAGTAAAAAATCTTACAATTATGTACTCATCTATTTTCATAAAAATAATCAATTATTTTGATAACTATGAGATTTTAAGAATAATATATTTTTTCAGGAAATATCTTAATCAAATCTGAGGCCTCTAATATTTCAGATTCTCTCTGTTTGAAAATATGCCTAATATATTTTGCTAACTCTAATAAGACCGCAACTATATCTTTCAAATTAAAGCAATTATGAACCTCAGAAAGTGTTATCGCTTTTTTCCCTTATACACTTGGTAATCATGCTCTGTAATTTGAGTTAATAATGGCAATTTATAAAAATATAAATATCAAAACCCACTTAACTTATCCGAAAAAGGTATCAAATTTTTTATTTACCCGTCAAAGGGGCGATAGGAATAAAGTAGTTTCTTGGTTATAAAGTGTATTCTCTAAAAATAAGGATTTTTAGTAAATTGGTAAAATGAAATGTATACTCCTATACGTGTACAATACTTTTTAAATATATTTATATATTCTATTTATAAACACTTTCCTGATTTAATTCTTTCTAACAATAGTGATTACATTTACTAATTTTCAAATCAGTGATAGGATGTTTATGGTAAGATAGTTAGCCTTGAAGCTACATTGTTTCTACCTCCCAAATTTTAATCAACCTAAATGAAAATTTAAATTCTATATTCAAGACTTACCTAAACCCCTTCAATCTATTGAAATAAAATATATAAAATAAAGCAATATATTTTATAAACAATATTTGATAATAAATAAAAAATAATATATTAAAAATCATGACTTACAAACTTAGAGATTCGTATATTTTTAAATAAGTTTCGAATCCAGTTTTATGATTATATAAAAATTAAATAGGTCTATTTTCATTGTGCAAAAATTGTACATAATATAATATAATTCTCATAATAAAATATAGTTAAGGATACTAAATATACATATTTATATTACTAATAAAATTGATATAGCATTTTTTTGTTCAATATAAGATCATATAATGATATAATTTAATTCCTTATTAAAAATACTATTAATACAAAATGAATCAATCGATTATCTAACAATTTTAACTAAACAACAATCCAAATCCCAAAACCCTTTCAATAGTTTAATTAATCTTTTTATTTATAATATTAGCATATTAATGCATATTTTAATAGTATTTATTTGGGGTAATGAAGGGATATTTGCATAATTATTACAATCTTAAGTTAATACTGCTGGCGATTTTATAAAATATTTAAGCAGTCATCTGAATTCTATTTTACCTATCGATAATTGATTGTTGCAAATATCACTTTGTCATTTTAGTTTTCATTAAGAATTATTTAAAATAAAAGCTTTCTAATAATACCTTCAGTAATATTTTATTAATCTAAGTGGCATTATAATCTTTCTTTAAATCTTTTTCATTCTTGAAGCTAAAGTAATCGTTTCTAAGAATATCAATGAAAAAACGATAGACCCCAGATATCAAATATTAATATATGTCTCTACAATTTTATCTCTCTCAGAAATATAATATTACGGGGTAATGTATACAATTCCTAAAAAGAGTATTGAACTCTTTGAAATTACCTGATATATATTATACAATCTCTAATAGGTTGATAGTCCATCATGATGTTTTCTGGGATTAAATCTGAATAAACATAACCAAGCTTATGAAGCTCTTCATATGCAATTGTTTTACTTATCTTTTATCAATAAAATTTTCAGTAAGTTATTTGAGGAAAGAAAGTCTAAATACTACACGATCTTTATCAAGAAAGTAAGGATACATCTAAAAAAGAATAAATTTTCCACTTCTAATATTATAGAAAATCTTGGTACTGCAATTTGTTAATAAAAGGATGAGGTAAAAAAAGAGAGAAAGTCTCAAGTAATAAATGAATTATGTAAATGAATTGCATTGAGAGAAGAAAGACCGACCAAGTTGAAAGGAAAAGTAAAGAAGAAAGAAAACAAATTTTTTCTACAATTCCTTTAGTATTTGAACTTAGTAATTAGATTTAATATAAACATAAAATTATTATTCTCTTGTGAAATCTTTAGTTTCATATAAATTACTCATTTATCAGCATTCATTATAAAATGCTCTGTTTCTCTTCAAGTCATACATCAATTTTAGATCTGAAATTTATACTTGTATTGACCTTTAAATAGTCCCCAAAATTATTTAATTTCATTAAATTAAAAGCTGAAGGGAGAATAAAAAAAAATTTAAGATTAGTCTTTCATAATTATTTCTTGAATCTTTTGTTTTATGAACTGACAAGTTTTAAACAAAATAGAAATAAATCATAGTCGACGGTCTTATCTCTGAGTAATTTAAAGAATCTTGTATTTTATTCTTAAAAGAACAAGACCATGTCTTCCAAAACCATTGTCTTCAAATAACTATTCCGCATTAAGTTCTACAAGTTTAAACTTTGATCTTCAATCATAAACTTCTATCTAGTGTACCTTTTGCGCCAAGACTTAGATATAAAGAAAAAGATTGTAAACACTGGTTTATCTGAATAAATGAACCTAATATAATACTTTCAATTCCTCTTGCATTTAATCAAAAACTTAAACTTAATTAGTCTTATCTCTCTTTATGCGATTAACTCTCTTGTAAGACATTCAAATATTTTTTTATATGTATGCTATGAATTATGCTGATATATGAAGTCAGGAAATTGGCGATTTAAATCACAGCTCTCTAGGCCAGAGAGAAATTATTCAATATTTGAGGTCCTTATCATTGATAAGCGGTACCTACTTAAAATTTTTAAAGGTCCTTATAGGCTTTGAATAAAGATGACATCTTTAAAATTAAATGCTTATAGACTGTGAGACCTAACTGTTGAAGGAGATTTTTGGGGCAGTCTTGCTATAGATGTTTAGTAAGAATAGATTGAGTAGATCAATATAATCTTTCCCGCACTAAAAATGTACTTTCCATTCTAATCGTAAATTATATAAGTAATAGGTGAAGTTTAATATTCTTGAATGCAAGCATGTCCAAATACAGTCTTCACTCTTTAATATTTTTTATTTTACTTTTTTTTTAGCTCAAATGTAAGTAATATTATTCACAAAGTCATTTTTAAGATTTATTCATTTTTTCTTGAGAAGTAATTATTGATGGCTGCCAAACATGATATCTTTTTGAAATTAATTGAACTTTTAACTCTCTATTTCGTTTCTTTTTTTCTTGCTTAATCTCTGTTTATAATGAGTAAGTATTGTTAAAATAGATAAAGATAGGAAACTTTTTATTTACAAATTAATCTTTAATTAATAATTAATTATAACTGCCTTGAATTAGGATTGTGAGTAATACTAATCAGTTTTAGTTTTAAAATTAATTAATCAATTATATATTTAAAATCTAAATATCATAATTAGTGGTCTGGCATAGTCTTTAAGGGACCACTTGCAATAGTACTTATATATATATGTATTTAATTAGTAATATGTAGTGGCACTATGGAGACAACATGCCGGAGACCATCAAGTCGGATATGTAATTAACTAATAGGTCACTGTAAACTTTTGGCTGTGCCCAAGACTGGTTGCGTATAGTAAGTATAATGTCTCACAACCGCCACTAATTTTCCTATTAATATAGAATCATGAAAAATTTTTATAAAAATAAAATCAGAATGTAGAAATTATATACTTAAGGGTATACTGTTTTAATTTAAGTTTTAAATAAATTATTTATCCACTTTAGCTGGCTTCCAAAAGATGTCCATTATAGTCGAAATCTCTGGTCCATTTGATAGACTTTTCAAGTTCAGCTTGTGAGCGCTTATATTTTGCGCAAAGCCATATATTTTGCCAAGTTTTCTCAAATGCTCTCTACAGGATTTATCACCCCATCCTCGGCTATTAGATAGTGCAGAATATCTTTGATTTAGCAATTTTAAGGTAATAATAGACTTTTCAAACATTTTGAAGTATGGAAGCCCCATACGTAAATGTATTATACCAAACTTTGTACCATTCAACCATATGCTCTCTTAAACATCCTAGTATCGGTTATTCTATATGAGTTGTTTGTTAATTTTCCTATAGCTCTTCATAGTGTAGCACATTAAAAGTCTATACTTCTGCTATTTTAAAAGAGGCCTTTGAGCCCAGTTATGAAATCCTTAACGAATCTCATTGTGGCTTGCTGATATGGGAAAGGTAGTGCCCCTCTACAATTGTTATAATCGATGAAAATTCATATTAAATCTGAGGAAGGTCATCATATCCTTGTTTTGTTCTAACTATTATTATAGCTCCCTGTAGTCATGTCATCTATAATCGTCTTCCTACATCAAATAAAAATATTAAATAATTAAAAATTAACTTACAAATTTGAACAATATTTCTGATTTGTTGTTTTTAATTCTGAGGAGATTCATGAGTCTCATTGAAGTTCACTTATTTAAAACACTAATATATTGATAAGATTTTAAATTCGTAAAGTCTTTATCAAATTTGGTAAAAGAAATGAAAATTTGATTGTGTTTTGCTATTTCATATAAATTATAAAACTATGTCATCAGTAAAATCTCACTTTTCTACAAAAATTTGAGTAATTTCTCACTATATTTATAAATCGCATGCAACTTAATCTAGTGATTATTTTATAGTATAGTGTTAAATTGAGTTAGTGGTTGAGATTGAGATATTTAAAAAATTGTACATGAACATACAGCACCATTACCATTAGAGTAGGAAAAATTATTGTTGCTTTTTTATTTCTTAAAATCAAACTTACTATAAAAACTCTAAATCAGAGAAGCATTGAGATAGTTCTATGGGTACCTATTATCGATAAGAAAAACCCAACTCTTAAGGAAAAGATCTCTGCTCATTTAACATTTTAATGCATCAGTTGCTGCTTTGGAATTATTCACTGAGAGATTCGGTTCTAGATGGCTTGATATTTTTACATTATTTTGGTTCAGTTGATGATTGGAAATATTTATTTCCAAAAGTGCTATTGAGATACCTCAAGACTTTTCCATAAGTCAATAAACTATTATACATTTTTATTGTTAATTTTCTTTTATTTAAATCTTTTAGCATGTATGTTACTAAATATTAATTAACGCTTTGTGCAAAAAATATTATGAAAGAGGGCAGCCCTAACCTCTGGAATCAGTGATAGCGAATAATGACGAGTCAAATTGCTGGTTTTAACCACATCGAGGTCTACACTGATCACTCCAGCTAAATGTATTACTTCAAAGCAGAAATACGGCTCCGTTGATTATAATTACATCTGGTGCTTCACATTAATCATTTCAAACACTATGCCCTTTAGTAGTATGAACCCCTAAGATGCCCATGCCTTTAAGGATAGATATATTCTCTGCCAATCTGAAATATCGTCTAAGACTGGAAAAGAGAAATTACCCTGACTGTGCTTATGGTGGCACGCTTCGTGTACGTAAGATTTCAAATAGATAAAAAGGAGAAGATGAGAATTTGAGAGCTCGGGACAGCGGTCAGAAACTGAGCCGGGGAAATGAATAATTCATTACAGTAACAAATTCCTACAAATAGATGCTACTAAATAAATACATATAAATATAAGTACTATTGCAAGTGGTCCCTTAAAGACCATGCCAGACCACTAATTATAATATATAGATTTTAAATATATAATTGATTAATTGATTTTAAAACTAAAACTGATTAGTATGAAACACAATCCAAATTCAAGGCAGTTATAAATAAATATTAATTAAAGATTAATTTTTAAATATAAAGTTTCCTATTTTTATCTGTTTAACAATATCCATTATCTCTCCTATAAAATTCTATTAATCTTCTTTTTGCAAATCAAAATTGTTATCTATATCCTTTTTCTTCTCTTTTGAGGTTTCTGAAGGGTTTCTTATCCCTACTAATAAGCTCCTGATCATATAAATAATATTATAAGTAAATTTGTTTTAAAATTATAACTACGCCTTTTTCTAAAATATATTTTATTAATTTGTTTTATTCATTATGTTTACCTAATTTAATAGAGAGAGATAAGGAGAATTAAATGTTATAAATAAATTAATATTAAATGAGTTGTAACGTTATATTATTGGTAATATTATTATGCATTTTGCTTGTGCTGTTTTTGTCAATCATCAAAGTAAATTCAAATCTGCTCTGATTATTAGTTTCATTCAATGCTATTTATGAAGGAATCTCTTAATATTTTACATTTGGCACGTAATGTGGTTGAATTTTATTGTCCCCTAACTTTTAGTATTTTTTGAAATCATCATCAAACTTTTTTGAAAGAATAGCTTAAAATTGGAAATATATAGATGATAAACTAGCCCCAAAACCCTTCATTATATGCTGATTTATTTAATATATATATATATAATAATATAGCTTTATTTTAGGTATCTTTGGGATCCTTCTGGAACATGATTTCAATCCTCTCGATTATACTATATTTCTGTCCAAAATTATTCTTTCCAGTCTATGGTGCAGAGTCACCAGATTTTTATTGAGTTGTTGATGACATGTGATTCGACACTTTTTCAAAGAGTTTCTGATAGTGTAGGTTCTTGTTTTTCTTGGACTATTTTAATAGATTTATTATAATAAGTTATAAGTTTTTACATTAATAAGGTCATTTGTGCTGCCTGCAATATCAAGCGAGTTTTTAAAATATTTCATACAAACATAAGCTTAGAGTCATGGCAGTTCTCTGAATATTATCTTTCTAAGTTGATGTTTGATTGTTTCTATTGTTTGTTAATTTTCTTAGCTTGCCTTGATAATAGTTGAGTATGCAAGTTCTCTGATACCTCCATTTATTTTATTTTTATCGAGATATTGTTTGATTCTTTGCTTAGAATCTCTCTCACCCCTGCAGCTAAAGTAATCGTTTCTTGGCATGTCGCTCTCTATTATTATTACTGCTAGAGCCCAGATATCCCATTAAGTGACTCCATCTCTCCAATCTTCTCTCTCCGGGAAATATCCAGGAGTGCCGTATACATTTCCTTAGCAGAGGCTAGCACTCTTTAAGAAGTCAATAATATAAACTCTAAGAGGCTGAAAATTTATCATGATGTTCTCTGGCTTTAAGTCTCTATGAACATAACCAAGCTTGTGAAGCTCTTCAACCCCCTCAACTATTCTGCTATACTATCTAGCTTATTTATCTCTGACATCTATTGTCAGATAAGAATTCTCTGTAAGTCATTTCAAGTAAAGGAAGCCTGAAGGCTACATGATCTTTACCAAGTAAAATAGCATCAAGCTAGATGATATGCCTGCACTCATTTAACTTTGCCTTTTAAAGAGCATAATACTCATTAGCAAATTCCATTTGGAACTTGTCATCAGCAAGGAAGTAATTGAAAGGATATATCTTGTAAGCATATTAGTCATCAGTAATTACTCTCTTCTCTATTTTTTCTTCAATAGTGAGGAAGCTTTCTAGGCAAGAATCTAAGTCAATAATTTTTAATAGAGGAATCTTTATTGCCTCTATTTTAACCATTTTTTTATATCTCAGAGACTGGAAAGTTCTTGACTGCTTTCTTCATTTTAACTTACTTCTAGACTTCAACTCTAAGAGACTCCATCGGGTTTCTTGATCTTCTTTTTTAGAGGTATCTATTCCCTGTGGGTTCATGAATAAAATTAAAACTTTAATTGTGCTTTTTCTTTAAGTGAACTTTGAGGTCTCTAGTATGAGAATATGGCTTCTCACAGAACTCACAGACATACTTCCCATCTTTCTTCTAATGCTTGAGATATAACCTTGGCATATCGTTGTGTATATCTCTCAAGTGTCCCTTATAAGTTGACTAGTAAGGGAAAACTTTATTGCATTCTTTGCATTAATAGTCAACTTTGGCTGGTATTTATTAATGCAATAAGACAGGTTGTTTAGCCTCCTCCTCAATTTGCAACGCTTTTATGATAACCTCCTACTTAACTTATATTTATATCTCAAAGCTAGACTGGTCAAAGTGGTCATAAGTAGGCTCCCACTAAGTACAAGCGTCTCTGGTCTCTACTTTTCTTGGTTGCTGGAATAGTAACTTTTATTGGCTTGATCCAAATAATGCCGCTCTTCTTAACAGGTTTGCCCTCATTTTAGTTTGCTGATATATTTTATTATATTAATGATAAAATCTACCTAGGTATACTATAATAGTAGAGTATAAGACACTCTGGTAAATTCTTTGTTGAGATGTAAGAAAAATAAGTAACTATATTTCTCTTACAGCGAAGTCCTTTGATTCTTTAAGGTCTTCGGATGGGATCAATGCTTGATGCAGAAAGAGGACCCGAGAGGGTTTTCAAACTAGATTTAGAGCTTGACTCTGAGTCGACTCGGTCCTAAATATGTTGGGCGTCATTCACGCTGGATGCTTTTGATTCTTTGTCAGCAGGGACATTCATTATTATTAGGAATCCCTTCTGCAGATATTTGGTTATTGATTTCAGCTGATTTTGCTGATGAAGCATTGCTACTTTTATCAGGCCACTCTTTGCTGTCATTTGCTGCAGAGCTTGAGCTGCCCTATGAAGGTTGTGGATCTACGCTTAGGGACTTGGAGATCTGGCTTTAGGCTCCCAATATTAATTGATCTTGGTCCGACATATTCAGATTTTAATGAAACTACTGCGAATTTTCTCCTTAAAAACTTTGGCAACACCCGTCGCTTGAAAATTAGTACGATGGGTTCCGCGTTCGTGATAGCGAGAAGTTAGCTTGATCGCTTATATCCTTCGACATTTGTGCGATTATGATTAGGCGCAATTATAGCCGCAGACTGTATCTTTGATATTTAACTATACCTATACAAGATATTTCACGGTTCTGTAAGATTTGCAAGGGGTTCGCTATCTAGTTTTTTTATAGCTTTAAGTAGCGTGAATTAAATTTCGAGACTCGTCGCATGAATTTGGTAGAGTAAGGGCAGGACAAGTAGATGCTATAAGTTGTGGGACTATGTTTTAAAGCTATGTATCTCAAAGCAACATCACTTTAAGCAGGGTATCCATTAAATTCAATTATAGAGCCCACTTTTTTTCCTAATAATGCACACAAAATATCTCCTTCTACTACGAACCGCATTCACCCACCTTCAGACACCGACCATAACTTACTTAGACACTCTATTTAACTTCGCTTGGTTCAATAATCAAGTGCGAAGAATAAATATATAATCGAGGCAATTCCAATTCGATATTTATGCTCTATTGATTATGATATCTGGGCTCCAGCAGCAATTATAATAGATAATGACATGCCAAAAAACGAATACTTACCTGCAAGAGTGAAAGATATACTAAATAAAGAATCAAATAATATTTAGATAAATAGAAGATTGAAGGAGTTCTAGGAGACTTTGCATATTAACTATCATCATGGCAAGTTAAGAGAATTAAAATTTAATAGATATATTAAATACTTACTAAATAGGTAAAATTAAGAAAACCCTCACATAATACTATGCTTCTGTTTATGTGAAATATTATTTAAACTCACTTATATACTCATATAAATTACAAATAGTTAACACTAGCCAATAATTATACCATAAAAATTCTAATAAAGTATTTACTAATTACACCTTTTTATCATTCAAAAACTCAGTCAAACAAATTCAGGGGTTTTGAGGTTATGATTCTTCAAATTTATTAAGTAGTTTCATCGTCTTTATGTTCCATAAGTAGATTTTTCCTAGTCCACTTCAGTAATAAAAATCTCATCAACTTTAGGGTGAGCTTCCAGTACATAACATCTCTCTATTAATGTAATATTGTTCACTTCTGCTATATTATGTATTTTTTGATCTGAATGTGAGTCCCAAATTATTATATAGCTAACTTCTTAATATTTGCCACTACCAAATTATTCTATCACATACCCTACACTTATCAAGTATCAACCAGAGGAAGACCATGTTGCAGAATTAAAATACAAAACTAACTTTGAGTTTATTGTGTTTTATAATTAAATATAAATTAACTTATTATATTAATTTTGTGCTATTAATATAAATGATTTTAAAAATATTTAAATGCATGAGTAAAATTTTTGATTTGAAATAAACTTAATAAAAATAATAAAAACTCAATTATTTAAGTGCTTACTTACACTTATCAAATCTTTCATAATTGGTAAATAACCTAAAAGATTTAATTTAGAGAATATGCAGAAGTCTCATTCTTTGAGCATTTTATTTAAATTGAATATACTCAAAAATTGTTGAAAATCTAATGAATTATTAATCATGTTGAAGCGTTGTTTAATTATTTGGCTACGAAAAAATATTTTTCTTTGAGTATAATCTAAAGATTGATAGTATTTATTTAAGAAGAACAGATAAAATATTATATCATTTCTCTATGTTATTGGAAATTATAAGAGCATTTGGAGCTTCCAATCTTTTTACTTTCCAATTTATTTCATTATATTAAATTAAAGTATAAAACATTTCAAGTTCTTGAACTTAGAAAATCCTTAAAACTTAAATGTTAGCATATGTTAAAGTTAGTGTTAATATTATAGGAAAGCATTCGATATTAGAAGTTGAAGTAAAATTATTTAAATATATATTATCTTCAGTTATGCTTTTGAAAAAACAATATTATACTCTTTGGATAGTGGTTGTTATTGCTATAATGGATAATCTCATTGCTGCCAGAAAAAAAGATTATCCATGCTATATTTGGAAGTCTGCTAAAAATCAAAATAAATCGCTTCCTGAAATGATTCAAGAATACTCCAAAAAATAAATAAGTCAGCTGAAATTGAGAGATTCACAGTAGAATCAAATAAGAATTTCGAGTCTCTTTGGAATTTATACCTGCAACGATTTAAATATTAAATCTATTTAATTTTAGTTAATTTTCAAAAATGGAAAGTATTTCTATTATAGTGAAGAAACTAAGATGTCGTTAAATAAATCATATGAAATGTATATTAAAATAAGCTGATTTTTAAATTATGTTTTTAAAAACTAAAATTATTTATAATTTTAATTATAAAATTTATTTAAAAAACAAAATTTGTCAATAAGACTTTTTAGATTTTCTTTTTTATTCAAAAATTTTAAATTCAATTTTTAAATAGTATTTTTAGATATTTTTTAGAATCCTCTTAATAACACTAATATATTTAAGGACCATGATATAGAGATTTATTAGGAAAACTTTCAAAAAAGTAAATCTAAGTAACATTCATTTTTATGATTGAATATGAATAATATAAATCTTTATCTTTTTTGCTTTTAATGATTCATTCAATATTGTAGAAATGCATTTGAATTTAGAAATTAAAAATTTAAATTAATATATTAAAATTTAACTACTTGGCAGATAAAGTTGGCCAATTTAAATGATCTTGGACTCACTTGATAGATAATTCAAAATTAGCAGGACTTTACTATTGGCGCTACTATTTTATCGCATCAATAGACCGAGATAACTGACCTTAATTAAACACCTCTAAATTAATTAAATTATACACCAACATTAAAGTGAAGTTATCTCACTCACGAAGCAATAAAATAGTACCGCCAATAGAAAAGTCCATCTAATTTAGAATTCCCAAACGAATAAGCACAAAACCGTTTAAATTAGCCAACTTTAACTGCCACGATTTAGAATTAAAATAAATTAATTTAAAATTAATTTTCCAAATTCAAATGTATTTCTACAATAATGATGATACTACTATATTTCATTCGTATCCCTGGATTTCAATAATTCATTTTCGAGTGATTAGTTTAGTTAATTTTAATTTCAAAGTTAAAGTTAATTTTTTACATCTTCTACTATGTTAAATTACACCTAATTATGAATTTCCATAGAAAATTTTTATCAATAGTAGGACAAATCGACATCCAATTTTTTTAATTTATTTATTTTATTAATACTTTTTAATTTCACAAATAAATTATATTTGCTACAATAATATTTTCCTAATTAAATTTATGATAAAATATAAAAAATCTTTTTAATAAAACAATATAAAGCGATACAAAACTTTAAATAAATCACTTAAGTGGTCTTGAGGTTTTGAATCTACCTTTATTAAATCGTATTTAGGTTTTTATAGTTATCCTCGATTGCCATTTTTCTATAAAATGCTTTAAATAGACTGAGAACTTACATCTGTATAAAAGTTGTACCTATCATTTCCATTTAAAGAATTTTTATGTTTTAGAGTAGCTTTAAGATAATCTTAAGATAGCATTCTCAACTCACCGTGATAAACTTTCTGCCTTTACCATTTTTTGATTTTTTAAAAATCCCAAACATTTACTATTCCATCATTGGATCCCGTTAATAAGAAATTTGGAAACCCCCTAAAATAATTGTAAAAAACTTAAGAAATTTTTATTTTTAAAAACAATAAATGGAGGATATTTCATAGTATTTTTATATAAAATAATGAAAGTTTTATAAATACTATAATTGACATATAAGTTGTATTAATTTTTATAAAAATACAAATCAAAATAAATAAAATTTTATTTTAAAAAAAATATTATCAGAAAAGAAAAAAATTGGTAATTTTATTGAAGTTATTGGGAGGGTCGAAATTTTTATCTGGTGAAAATATGCATGAAACAATTAAATCTCCATGACTTTTATCATAACCTATTAATGTTTAGCACAATTTATTCTTCTAGCTAAACAACTTGACATTTAACTACCATACACGGATCTCTCCTTGATGAGTTCCAGTACATATCAGGCCTTGAGTATTAACATTAACAGATTAAATTCTTTGTTTTTCACTAGAATATTTGCCCCTTTCAGGGATCAATGTTATAAAGAATCTTTTACTATTCAGATCTCATCATTGTCTTTAAATTAAACTTCTTGTTCTATTCAAAACCCCAAAACCAACCCCTTAATTAGATATTTTAGTGATTTAATTTGTATGAATTAGTTGGGATCTTATTTGACTTTAGAAGTTTGAGATATTTAGAGTCTATTTATGTTGTAAATATTTAGATTTATTGATGCAGCTAAAGTATGGTTCGAGTATAAATGTACTAAGTTATGTAGCTATAAAAAAAACTATTACTCAAGAGTGCTTCAACTGTTAAGTATCACTGCCTGCTTGCTGATTACCATTTTGTTTATGGCTATTAAAAGCATTTTGCATGAAAATAAAAGTTCTCTCATATCATATTGACTACCTTTGCGATTCTTAGATTTAAGTATTGTCCATAATATCATCGACTAGAGTGCTGTATTTTTTCATCCTAAGTTTCCAAGCATGCTTATCTCTTATTAGAATAAAGGCTATATTTATATAAGAATTAATTTTACTTTCAAGTCTATCAACAGAGTGAAAAGGGCGATTTGATTTTCCGTCCATTTTATAGTAATAATTAAGCTTTATATATTATTAAATGCAACGACCTAATACTAATAACTTCAAGTTCATATTCTCTGATTTAGCAGTATTTACCAGCAACACCTTTATTAATATGTCATTGTAGAAGAAGTGTGATAATATTAATGTTTATGACAAAAATTCGAGGTTGTCACCCATGCAATTTTAGCTGGTATAAGTATACGTCATTAAAGCTTGCTCTATTGGGAGCTAGTAGTATGTAGAATTCTTGGATAAGCTGATAAATAAATTCAAATATCAAAAGATAATTTTGATTGTTGACAAAATGTCAGCTAATAAGATTAAGGAGCAAAAGGAAGCTTATGATGAGATTAAAATAACTCCTGTATATAACCTTCTCTGTAATACACAGTTTAATGGTCGAATTCTATAGGAATAAAATTAAATATTACTATTAGAAATATAGATAAAACAATAGTTCATGTGAAAAAAGGAAGAATTGATGTTTTTAAACAAGTTTTTTCCACATTTATAACTAACACAGAAAGGGATTTGGTTTCTCTTCTCCTCTTCTTTTGGCTTTCTTGGACCCGTATTTCTTCTCTTATGCATTTATATTCATTTCATCTGCCTATTAATGTCTTTATAAACATTCTTGATCCCTTCATGAAGAATCTAGGACTTTCATTTTATGTGAACCTTCACAGCACTATTATTAGGGATATACCAATTCAGAGTTTCCCTAAAAAGTTATGAATCAAGCTTGATAGATAGGAAGAATTGCTTTTTAAATTCTGCGAACCAGGTATCGCTTATTAGTATGATTGGTTTTATGATTGCTTTTTTAATCTTCAGGCTATTTATGGTAGTGATTCTTGGAAGTTTCTTCAATAAATTCTCTTAGATACCTCTCTTAAAATGCCAAGACACCAAAGAAGAAGCTCCTTTCTGGAAGATTGTTAAAGAGTTGTTTCTTGGTAGAAAGATAAACTAGCAAATCTTCATCTTTCATCGCATCATCTTAGAGATTTGTGACTGTAATCTGTGGGAATTTGGTATATCTATCTAATTAATTTCATTATTTTTTAATGCTTTCTTCTAATCACAAAGAATAGCTTTTATGAATGAAATTTTTGTTACCTTTTATCGTTGGAAGAAATAATCCCGCTTAAGCATATGATATAGTATATATTACTTGCATACCATGTTGAGTGAAGTATTGATAGAGATCCTCATTGCTTTTAAATCCTGAGATCAGTTTTTAAGTTCAATACTCTTCATTGTAGTACTTCTAGATTCCATCCTAGTTCATTCTCTAGTTTTTGAATTTCAAATTTCAATTTAAAGTTCTGGATCATACTGTTTAAGAACTAATTCTTAAATACTGTAAACTTATAGGAGGTCAACCTGGTAAAGATATGAGGAGAAAGCTGGCATAAGCTGTAACAAATTGCAGAGATTGAGCTCCATTTTTATCAATTTAGATTCATTCAATAACAGCTTAATTTGTTTTATTTTAATTAGTACCGATACTTAATCCGTTCAAGTTTAATTGATACCAATTTAATTGTACCAAAATTTAACCTAGTACCTTTGTTTTAAACTAAGCTGAATTAATTCTAAGTTGGTACAAAAAAATAAAAATTACTAAGCATAAAATTAGAAATTTTATATATATAAACTGAGAATAAGTATGATCCTATAAGACCTCAAAATCAACAATTATTGTTGCTTATGGAAGGTATTCTACATTGATGTAATTATGTCTTAAGGTTTATCAAATCTTTTCAATAAAAATTATTAAATTTGATTTTAAAATTTGCGGCTAATATTAGATCTGAGAAGTAATTTATGCTAGGCATCTGAATCAGTTGATTATGTTGAATAGGTAAAAGCTAATTAGCTCTTGAATTTGAAGGAACAAGTTTTAAGAAAGTAAGAGTAAGTCACTAGAAGGGTCCTAGCTTAATGATCTTAAAGCGCCTTTTGAGTGATTAAATTATACACATTTACTCTAAATTCAACATTAAATCCTAGTAGCTCCAACCCTAAACAGATTCCATACAAATTAAAGCACTTTTAAACCTCATTATGGGGTTTTAAGTATTAGAACGAATTTTAAGTATATGGCACTTCGATAGGGCTAGAGAGAAAATTGCAAGAGTTTGCATAAGATTGATAGAGATATTTTTAGCTATTATTTATATCATTTAAGCTAAAGAAATTTCAAATGACTCAGAGGAACTATCCATATCGCAATAGATACCAATTGATGATTTAAAGAATATAATATCAGATAACTATCATACAAGACGTTAATAGGTTACATGAATTTGGATACGTTTAGCCTGAAAACTTTATATTAAATCTCTGTGGTGATTAAAAATTTCAATAGAGCTTTAAAAAAGAGATTAATGATAGCTTAGGCTCTTGGTAATTCAGGATAATTTCAATTAGAAAAGTGTGGAATAATGTTGAACTTTGGCACTAAACATAAAAAATAATCAATTAGTTTGGCATAGAAGTATATTAAGCAATTAGATGTGCCAAGAAATCAATAGTTTAGTAGAAATGAATAATCATGAGATCCCTTCACTATCCTAGGTTATCATAAGTTGGAACAATTTTGACACTAAAGAGAGAAGGATTCAAGAGATAATACTAAGACAAGCTGATTAAATTTGTTTGAGTTAAATCACTTATTATTCATTATCTATTTCACTAAATTATCATAAAATTTTCGATTTCTCTACAAACCCCAATAAGATCTTAACTATACCAAATAAATAAAATCACTAGAATATCTAATTATGGGGATCTGGGATTTTTATTGTTGTATTGAAGTCAAAAATACAAATAATTCCCACATCTGAGCAACTTACTAAAATTTGCTACTTTATTGTTTCTTTTTCATCTTTAAAAATTAGTTCATTGAAATGAATTTGGTTAATTTCAGTATAATTTTCATTAATGTCTTCATGAATTTTACATTACTACCAATCCCAAATTATTAATCTGCCTTTAAGACAAGACGATGCTAGATATTGTTAGAAAGAATTAAATCAGGAAAGTGTTTATAAATAAAATATATAAATATATATAAAAAGTATTGTACACGTATAGGAGTATACATTTCATTTTACCAATTTACTAAAAATCCTTATTTTTAGAGAATACACTTTATAACCAAGAAACTACTTTATTCCTATCGCCCCTTTGACGGGTAAATAAAAAATTTGATACCTTTTTCGGATAAAGTTAAGTGGGTTTTAATAAACAAACCAAGGTCAAGTATAGTTATAATTTCAAGGATGGGGTCATGAATGTAGCCCATTAAAGTATATAAAAAAATTTAAAACCCCTTAACGATACCAGATCTATGATTTTACATCAGAGTTTGAGGGCTGCAAGCCTTGAAAAATATTTTTTTAGAACATTCAAACTGATTAATAATGGATTCTTCATTCAGTAGCGCACACAGGGTTTCCGGCGTGTTCCCCTTGCTACCCAATTGTGATGGCATGCTAGCATGAGCCAGATGCCCAAGCTGGCCTCCTTTACCTACAGGGAGGGTTGACTGACGGTGTCGAAAGTCACAAGTATGAAGTAAAAAACCTAATAACAATTTGGCTGGCTTAAGCCCCAGTATTAATTTCCTATAAGCATTAAATAATAATAATAATAATAATAATAATAATAATAATAATAATAATAATTATA
>ARYC01019577.1:0-15748 GCA_000711775.1 Oxytricha trifallax
TATTTACTAATTACACCTTTATATCATTCAAAAACTCAGTCAAACAAATTCAGGGGTTTTGAGGTTATGATTCTTCAAATTTATTAAGTAGTTTCATCGTCTTTATGTTCCATAAGTAGATTTTTCCTAGTCCACTTCCAGTAATAAAAATCTCATCAACTTTAGGGTGAGCTTCCAGTACATAACATCTCTCTATTAATGTAATATTGTTCACTTCTGCTATATTATGTATTTGTTGATCTGAATGCGAGTCCCAAATTATTATATAGCTAACTTCTTAATATTTGCCACTACCAAATTATTCTATCACATACCCTACACTTATCAAGTATCAACCAGAGGAAGACCATGTTGCAGAATTAAAATACAAAACTAACCTTTGAGTTTATTGTGTTTTATAATTAAATATAAATTAACTTATTATATTAATTTTGTGCTATTAATATAAATGATTTTAAAAATATTTAAATGCATGAGTAAAATTTTTGATTTGAAATAAACTTAATAAAAATAATAAAAACTCAATTATTTAAGTGCTTACTTACACTTATCAAATCTTTCATAATTGGTAAATAACCTAAAAGATTTAATTTAGAGAATATGCAGAAGTCTCATTCTTTGAGCATTTTATTTAAATTGAATATACTCAAAAATTGTTGAAAATCTAATGAATTATTAATCATGTTGAAGCGTTGTTTAATTATTTGGCTACGAAAAAATATTTTTCTTTGAGTATAATCTAAAGATTGATAGTATTTATTTAAGAAGAACAGATAAAATATTATATCATTTCTCTATGTTATTGGAAATTATAAGAGCATTTGGAGCTTCCAATCTTTTTACTTTCCAATTTATTTCATTATATTAAATTAAAGTATAAAACATTTCAAGTTCTTGAACTTAGAAAATCCTTAAAACTTAAATGTTAGCATATGTTAAAGTTAGTGTTAATATTATAGGAAAGCATTCGATATTAGAAGTTGAAGTAAAATTATTTAAATATATATTATCTTCAGTTATGCTTTTGAAAAAACAATATTATACTCTTTGGATAGTGGTTGTTATTGCTATAATGGATAATCTCATTGCTGCCAGAAAAAAAGATTATCCATGCTATATTTGGAAGTCTGCTAAAAATCAAAATAAATCGCTTCCTGAAATGATTCAAGAATACTCCAAAAAATAAATAAGTCAGCTGAAATTGAGAGATTCACAGTAGAATCAAATAAGAATTTCGAGTCTCTTTGGAATTTATACCTGCAACGATTTAAATATTAAATCTATTTAATTTTAGTTAATTTTCAAAAATGGAAAGTATTTCTATTATAGTGAAGAAACTAAGATGTCGTTAAATAAATCATATGAAATGTATATTAAAATAAGCTGATTTTTAAATTATGTTTTTAAAAACTAAAATTATTTATAATTTTAATTATAAAATTTATTTAAAAAACAAAATTTGTCAATAAGACTTTTTAGATTTTCTTTTTTATTCAAAAATTTTAAATTCAATTTTTAAATAGTATTTTTAGATATTTTTTAGAATCCTCTTAATAACACTAATATATTTAAGGACCATGATATAGAGATTTATTAGGAAAACTTTCAAAAAAGTAAATCTAAGTAACATTCATTTTTATGATTGAATATGAATAATATAAATCTTTATCTTTTTTGCTTTTAATGATTCATTCAATATTGTAGAAATGCATTTGAATTTAGAAATTAAAAATTTAAATTAATATATTAAAATTTAACTACTTGGCAGATAGTTCCATTTAAATGATCTTGGACTCACTGATAGATAATTCAAATTAGCAGTACTTTACGATTGGCGCTACTATTTTGTCGCATCAATGGAGCTATATTTCTTCCCTTAATTAAACACCTCTAAATTAATTTAATTCTCCACTTACATTAAAGTGAAGTTAGATCACTTTATCGAAGCAATAAAATAGTATCGTCAATAGAAACGTCAGCTAAGTCTAATTTAAGTTCCCAATTGAATAAGCACAAAAACGTTTAAATTACCAAACTTTACTGCCAATAATTATAATAATCAAATTTCAAAATCAAATTAATTCTACATAATGATGATACTACTATATTTCATTCGTATCCCTGGATTTCAATAATTCATTTTCGAGTGATTAGTTTAGTTAATTTTAATTTCAAAGTTAAAGTTAATTTTTTACATCTTCTACTATGTTAAATTACACCTAATTATGAATTTCCATAGAAAATTTTTATCAATAGTAGGACAAATCGACATCCAATTTTTTTAATTTATTTATTTTATTAATACTTTTTAATTTCACAAATAAATTATATTTGCTACAATAATATTTTCCTAATTAAATTTATGATAAAATATAAAAAATCTTTTTAATAAAACAATATAAAGCGATACAAAACTTTAAATAAATCACTTAAGTGGTCTTGAGGTTTTGAATCTACCTTTATTAAATCGTATTTAGGTTTTTATAGTTATCCTCGATTGCCATTTTTCTATAAAATGCTTTAAATAGACTGAGAACTTACATCTGTATAAAAGTTGTACCTATCATTTCCATTTAAAGAATTTTTATGTTTTAGAGTAGCTTTAAGATAATCTTAAGATAGCATTCTCAACTCACCGTGATAAACTTTCTGCCTTTACCATTTTTTGATTTTTTAAAAATCCCAAACATTTACTATTCCATCATTGGATCCCGTTAATAAGAAATTTGGAAACCCCCTAAAATAATTGTAAAAAACTTAAGAAATTTTTATTTTTAAAAACAATAAATGGAGGATATTTCATAGTATTTTTATATAAAATAATGAAAGTTTTATAAATACTATAATTGACATATAAGTTGTATTAATTTTTATAAAAATACAAATCAAAATAAATAAAATTTTATTTTAAAAAAAATATTATCAGAAAAGAAAAAAATTGGTAATTTTATTGAAGTTATTGGGAGGGTCGAAATTTTTATCTGGTGAAAATATGCATGAAACAATTAAATCTCCATGACTTTTATCATAACCTATTAATGTTTAGCACAATTTATTCTTCTAGCTAAACAACTTGACATTTAACTACCATACACGGATCTCTCCTTGATGAGTTCCAGTACATATCAGGCCTTGAGTATTAACATTAACAGATTAAATTCTTTGTTTTTCACTAGAATATTTGCCCCTTTCAGGGATCAATGTTATAAAGAATCTTTTACTATTCAGATCTCATCATTGTCTTTAAATTAAACATCTTGTTCTATTCAAAACCCCAAAACCAACCCCTTAATTAGATATTTTAGTGATTTAATTTGTATGAATTAGTTGGGATCTTATTTGACTTTAGAAGTTTGAGATATTTAGAGTCTATTTATGTTGTAAATATTTAGATTTATTGATCCAGCTAAAGTATGGTTCGAGTATAAATGTACTAAGTTATGTAGCTATAAAAAAAACTATTACTCAAGAGTGCTTCAACTGTTAAGTATCACTGCCTGCTTGCTGATTACCATTTTGTTTCTGTCTATTAAAGCATTTTGCATGAAAATAAAAGTTCTCTCATATCATATTGACTACCTTTGCGATTCTTAGATTTAAGTATTGTCCACACTATCATCGACTAGAGTGCTGTATTTTTTCATCCTAAGTTTCCAAGCATGCTTATCTCTTATTAGAATAAAGGCTATATTTATATAAGAATTAATTTTACTTTCAAGTCTATCAACAGAGTGAAAAGGGCAATTTGATTTTCTGTCCATTTTATAGTAATAATTAAGCTATATATATTATTAAATGCAACGACCTAATACTAATAACTTCAAGTTCATATTCTCTGATTTAGCAGTATTTACCAACAACACCTTTATTAATATGTCATTGTAGAAGAAGTGTGATAATATTAATGTTTATGACAAAAATTCGAGGTTGTCACCCATGCAATTTTAGCTGGTATAAGTATACGTCATTAAAGCTTGCTCTATTGGGAGCTAGTAGTATGTAGAATTCTTGGATAAGCTGATAAATAAATTCAAATATCAAAAGATAATTTTGATTGTTGACAAAATGTCAGCTAATAAGATTAAGGAGCAAAAGGAAGCTTATGATGAGATTAAAATAACTCCTGTATATAACCTTCTCTGTAATACACAGTTTAATGGTCGAATTCTATAGGAATAAAATTAAATATTACTATTAGAAATATAGATAAAACAATAGTTCATGTGAAAAAAGGAAGAATTGATGTTTTTAAACAAGTTTTTTCCACATTTATAACTAACACAGAAAGGGATTTGGTTTCTCTTCTCCTCTTCTTTTGGCTTTCTTGGACCCGTATTTCTTCTCTTATGCATTTATATTCATTTCATCTGCCTATTAATGTCTTTATAAACATTCTTGATCCCTTCATGAAGAATCTAGGACTTTCATTTTATGTGAACCTTCACAGGCACTATATTAGGGATATACCAATTCAGAGTTTCCCTAAAAAGTTATGAATCAAGCTTGATAGATAGGAAGAATTGCTTTTTAAATTCTGCGAACCAGGTATCGCTTATTAGTATGATTGCTTTTTTAATCTTCAGGCTATTTATGGTAGTGATTCTTGGAAGTTTCTTCAATAAATTCTCTTAGATACCTCTCTTAAAATGCCAAGACACCAAAGAAGAAGCTCCTTTCTGGAAGATTGTTAGAGAGTTGTTTCTTGGTAGAAAGATAAACTAGCAAATCTTCATCTTTCATCGCATCATCTTAGAGATTTGTGACTGAAATCTGTGGGAATTTGGTATATCTATCTAATTAATTTCATTATTTTTTAATGCTTTCTTCTAATCACAAAGAATAGCTTTTATGAATGAAATTTTTGTTACCTTTTATCGTTGGAAGAAATAATCCCGCTTAAGCATATGATATAGTATATATTACTTGCATACCATGTTGAGTGAAGTATTGATAGAGATCCTCATTGCTTTTAAATCCTGAGATCAGTTTTTAAGTTCAATACTCTTCATTGTAGTACTTCTAGATTCCATCCTAGTTCATTCTCTAGTTTTTGAATTTCAAATTTCAATTTAAAGTTCTGGATCATACTGTTTAAGAACTAATTCTTAAATACTGTAAACTTATAGGAGGTCAACCTGGTAAAGATATGAGGAGAAAGCTGGCATAAGCTGTAACAAATTGCAGAGATTGAGCTCCATTTTTATCAATTTAGATTCATTCAATAACAGCTTAATTTGTTTTATTTTAATTAGTACCGAGACTTAATCCAGTCAAGTTTAATGGAAAAATTTAAATGGACCAAAACCTAACTAGTACCAGTACCAACCTGAATTAATTCTAAGTTGGTACAAAAAATAAAAATACTAAGCATAAAATTAGAAAATTTATAGATATAAACAAAGAATAAATATGATCTATAACACCTCAAAATCAACAATTATTGTTGCTATGGAAGGTATTATACAGAGTAACTATAACTGAAAGGTTATCAAAGCTTTTAAAAAAAATTTAAATTTGAATTAAAACATGGCGGCTAAAGTAACAAAAGTAATTAATCTAGCATTGAATAGTTATTTATGTGAAAGGTAAAACTAATAGCTCTTGATTTGAAGACAAGTTTTAAAAGTAAAGTAAACAACTAGAAGGGCTACTTAAGATCTTAAAGCCCCTTTGAGTGATTAAATTATACACATTTACTCTAAATTCAACATTAAATCCTAGTAGCTCCAACCCTAAACAGATTCCATACAAATTAAAGCACTTTTAAACCTCATTATGGGGTTTTAAGTATTAGAACGAATTTAAGTATATGGCACTTCGATAGGGCTAGAGAGAAAATTGCAAGAGTTTGCATAAGATTGATAGAGATATTTTTAGCTATTATTTATATCATTTAAGCTAAAGAAATTTCAAATGACTCAGAGGAACTATCCATATCGCAATAGATACCAATTGATGATTTAAAGAATATAATATCAGATAACTATCATACAAGACGTTAATAGGTTACATGAATTTGGATACGTTTAGCCTGAAAACTTTATATTAAATCTCTGTGGTGATTAAAAATTTCAATAGAGCTTTAAAAAAGAGATTAATGATAGCTTAGGCTCTTGGTAATTCAGGATAATTTCAATTAGAAAAGTGTGGAATAATGTTGAACTTTGGCACTAAACATAAAAAATAATCAATTAGTTTGGCATAGAAGTATATTAAGCAATTAGATGTGCCAAGAAATCAATAGTTTAGTAGAAATGAATATCATGAGATCCCTTCACTATCCTAGGTTATCATAAGTTGGAACAATTTTGACACTAAAGAGAGAAGGATTCAAGAGATAATACTAAGACAAGCTGATTAAATTTGTTTGAGTTAAATCACTTATTATTCATTATCTATTTCACTAAATTATCATAAAATTTTCGATTTCTCTACAAACCCCAATAAGATCTTAACTATACCAAATAAATAAAATCACTAGAATATCTAATTATGGGGATCTGGGATTTTTATTGTTGTATTGAAGTCAAAAATACAAATAATTCCCACATCTGAGCAACTTACTAAAATTTGCTACTTTATTGTTTCTTTTTCATCTTTAAAAATTAGTTCATTGAAATGAATTTGGTTAATTTCAGTATAATTTTCATTAATGTCTTCATGAATTTTACATTACTACCAATCCCAAATTATTAATCTGCCTTTAAGACAAGACGATGCTAGATATTGTTAGAAAGAATTAAATCAGGAAAGTGTTTATAAATAAAATATATAAATATATATAAAAAGTATTGTACACGTATAGGAGTATACATTTCATTTTACCAATTTACTAAAAATCCTTATTTTTAGAGAATACACTTTATAACCAAGAAACTACTTTATTCCTATCGCCCCTTTGACGGGTAAATAAAAAATTTGATACCTTTTTCGGATAAAGTTAAGTGGGTTTTAATAAACAAACCAAGGTCAAGTATAGTTATAATTTCAAGGATGGGGTCATGAATGTAGCCCATTAAAGTATATAAAAAAATTAAAAACCCCTTAACGATACCAGATCTATGATTTTACATCAGAGTTTGAGGGCTGCAAGCCTTTAAAAATATTTTTTTAGAACATTCAAACTGATTAATAATGGATTCTTCATTCAGTAGCGCACACAGGGGTTCCGGCGTGTTCCCCTTGCCTACCCAATTGTGATGGCATGCTAGCATGAGCCAGATGCCCAAGCTGGCCTCCTTTACCTACAGGGAGGGTTGACTGACGGTGTCGAAAGTCAAAAGTATGAAGTAAAAACCTAATAACTATCTGGCTGGCTTAAGCCCCAGTATTAATTTCCTATAAGCATTAAATAATAATAATATTTGGAAAGAAACTCATATAAAGCAAAAAACAATAAAAATAAAATAAAAAAAGTTCACACAATATCTAGAGGCATGATAACGCAATAACTCAAAGTTACACACATTTCAACTTTAATAATATTAAGAGCATAATTAAAATGGGGAGACTGTTAAAAATAAATCAAAAAAGAGATTTAATAAAATTATGTTCATATCAATATACATGTGTTAAGATAAAACAGTCACTAATTTGAAATATGTTTGAGTAGATCCTTATTTAACTTTAATTAATTAATCAACTATCTAAAAATGGAATTTTTTTTTTCTTCAACTTTTCTGATTAATTTCTATTTTAGCGCAGTGATCAAGTTGATGCTGTAGCTGATCTCTAAGTTTTTCATAAATTTTTCATACATATCTTCAGGGTACTTCAGGATATCTTCCTTAAAAAATAAAAAGTGTGGAGACTGTGGAGTTTAGCATCACCAATAACAGTGGAAATAGCATCAATATCACCAATATTCTCAAAATCAAGCATTATTAGGAGTCTGATTGAAATTCCAGAGAATTTCAAAATTTTACATCACTGATTTTTTCATCGTTTTCAACAACATTATCTTCATCATCATCTTCAATATTAGGTCTCACATCTATGAATTTAAGAAAAACAAGATGTTTTAGAAAAAATCCCAGACTACTAATAATGCTTGATTTTGAGAATATTGACGATATTGATGCTATTTCCACTGTTATTAGAGATGCTAAACTCCACACTCTCTACACTTTTTATTTTTCAAGGAAGATATCCTGAAGATACCCTGAAGATATCTATGAAAAATTTATGAAAAACTTAGAGATCAGCTACAGCAACAACTTGATCACTGCGCTAAAATAAAATAAATCAGAAAAGTTGAAAAAAACAAAAATTCCATTTTTAGATAGTTGATTAATTAATTAAAGTTAAATAAGGATCTACTCAAACAAATTTCAAATTAGTGACTGTTTTATCTTAACACATGTATATTGATATGAACATAATTTTATTAAATCTCTTTTTTGATTTAATTTTAACAGTCTCCCCATTTTAATTATACTCGCTTAATAATATAATATAATAAAACAAAATATAATATAAAAAAATATAATAAATATAATAAAATATAATATAAGATAATATAATAAAATATAAAATAATATAATAAAATATAATAAAATATAATATAATACAATATAATAAAATATAACACAATAAAATATAATAGAATATAATAAAATATAATAGAATATAATATAATACAATATAATAAAAAATAATATAATATAATATAATATAATATAATAAAATATAATATAATATAATATAATATAATATAATAAAATATAATATAATATAATATAATATAATATAATAAAATATAAAATAATATAATATAATATAATATAATAAAATAATAATAATAATAATAATAATAATAATAATAATAATAATAATAATAATGGATTTATTAAATTTTATTGGTATATTATAATTAATATTATGCTAAGAATGTAACGTGATTTCCATATACAATTTAGAACTGTAAACGAAATCAAAAATATTTAAAATTTTAAATATAATGAGCTGTAATAAAATATTATGAGAAAAAATAATTATAACGCTATGGAAAGCCATGGTGACATAATTAAATTATATTTATTTTAAAGTTTTTTTTGTTGAAGTATTATAAAATTTAAAACACACTTAGAAACATTTGAGAATATTGATAAATCATATTAATCTGCATAATATTTCTAATATTTATAAAAAATATAACGATCACATTACTAATTATTTTGAAAATATTTCTATCCAAACCTTCAGAAAAGACTTGAATCCTTCACCCATGCAGTTAAATATTCGATTTGGTATCGGTTAAGGGATTTCAAGTCTTTTAATGGTAATGGAGCTGTAGCCTCGTTTTCTCCTTGAAATTTAAATATAATTAATTATGGTGAGTAATGGACATGGCTGGTTAAAAATAGATAGGGCGGGAGAGGAATGGGAGTCATGACTAAGGAGAGGATGAGTCGGGTATTCAATACACTTTTATTTTAAATTAATTACTATTATTAGCTCTTATTACTATTTATAAATGTAATATGTATGAAGGTTCTTCACACTATCTATCGCACTTCTACAAATTTAAATGATATCATTGATGATTGAATTGATAATAAATTAGAGAGATCTTACGTTGAGCTGATTTCAATCAAAAGGAGAAAGATCAGATAACTGTTTGAGAGCAGCATGGCTTCATTAGAATTTCCCAAGGTTACTGCAAATATAAAGTGGAATTGCGATGGACAATATTCCGATTTATTGATTATAATTAATATTTATGCCTTTTATTTTATCTATTTTTTAGAAATAATCACCTATTTAAAGTTTATCAATTAAAATTCCAAAGCCGCTCAGTTATTTTCAAATATGTATTCTGTTGAGTGTAATTTTGGAGATTGTTTTTTTATTAATTACATTCTTCATTTTAGATTCAATTTATTTATTTTATTGGTTGATATTTTTACTCTTATAACTTATAAATAATTCAACCAAGAAAATATATGATTGTACATCAATTACTTGCTTTACTAACCTAATTATAATAAATTAATTTTATGGAAATCATCTTATCATTCAAAGAGACCTTACATTTTTTATTTTTGGCAATAATATAAGTTTAATAATATCAAAATGATTCTTATTATATTTTGAACAAAATTTGATTATTTATATTTAAGCCTAATTAATTTAAACTAGGTACTAATTAAAAATATACTGATTAAGTACCAGTACTAAATATATTTAAAGATATTCTGCGCTAATTTAATCAAATTTAATAGCTTAAAATTGATATCAATCTATTAAGCTTGTAATCTTTTTACACACTTCCTTTATTTATTTTTACAAGGCTGATCTCTATATGTTGGCCATACTTTAATAGTCTAATATTTGAATTACATTAGATATGCTAAATTTTAAGATTGATCTCCGTTCATTAAAATTATATAAAAAATTAATGATAAAATTAAAGCTACCAAGCACTTAAAATAATTAATTTAATGCAAATTTTTTACTATAACTTTACTGAAATTCCAAAATTATTTTGAATTTAACAAAGATGTGATGAAAACTGAAAGTATAAGAAATGAAATAAATTAAAAAAGTAAAAAATCTTACAATTATGTACTCATCTATTTTCATAAAAATAATCAATTATTTTGATAACTATGAGATTTTAAGAATAATATAGTTTTTTCAGGAAATATCTTAATAAAATTCGAGGCCTCTAATATTTCAGATTCTCTCTGTTTGAAAATGTGCCTAATATTTTTTGCTAACTCTATTAAGACCGCAACTATATCTTTCAAATTAAAGCATTTATGAACCTCAGAAAGGGTTATGGCTTTTTTCCCTTATACACTTGGTAATCATGCTCTGTAATTTGAGTTAATTATGGCAATTTATATAAATATAAATATCAAAACCCACTTAACTTTATCCGAAAAAGGTATCAAATTTTTTATTTGCCCGTCAAAGGGGCGATAGGAATAAGGTAGTTTCTTGTTATAAAGTGTATTCTCTAAAAATAAGGATTTTTAGTAAATTGGTAAAATGAAATGTATACTCCTATACGTGTACAATACTTTTTAAATATATTTATATATTTTATTTATAAACACTTTCCTGATTTAATTCTTACAAACAATAGTGATTACATTTACTAATTTTCAAATCAGTGATAGGATGTTTATGGTAAGATAGTTAGCCTTGAAGCTACATTGTTTCTACCTCCCAAATTTTAATCAACCTAAATGAAAATTTAAATTCTATATTCAAGACTTACCTAAACCCCTTCAATCTATTGAAATAAAATATATATAAATAAAGCAATATATTTTATAAACAATATTTGATAATAAATAAAAAATAATATATTAAAAATCATGACTTACAAACTTAGAGATTCGTATATTTTTAAATAAGTTTCGAATCCAGTTTTATGATTATATAAAAATTAAATATGTCTATTTTCATTGTGCAAAAATTGTACATAATATAATTCTCATAATAAAATATAGTTAATGATACTAAATATACATATTTATATTATTGATAAAATAGAAAAAGATAGGAATTTTGATAAATTAATTAATGATTAATATTTAAAAATTTGGTCATAAGTCCCCAGCTGTTTGGATAAGTACACATGCATTGAAAGTAGCGAAAGTTAGCAGCAAATGTAGCAATAGAACCAGTAATTGAACTTCTAATCGATTTCTTTGGTGTTGAACACTATTATATCGCTCATATTGCAATAGTTGGCAACTTCTCTTAGCTATTGGTGCCAATACTAGCAGCAGCTGGAGATATACTGCGATGAGAGTGCTTTATGATAGTGGGAGTGGGAGCTAAGAATGTTAAATGAACAATTCAATGCTAATGAGTGCAAAACGTAGTGATTCACGCTCGTTATGGCTAGGAATGCTACGGGATGGAACGAAACGACAGTGATTGGCTATAGCTACGAAGTTGGTGTCTCGAATGCGCGCAAGCGAGGGAGGTTGTGATGGTTTGGAAGGTTTGATTGATTTAAACTTAAACTTAAAAGTGTAATATGTAATAGTTCGTTTTAAAAGCTAATCTAATCAATTACACGCTCGTCGTCACGATTCTTGCTGTCCTTAGCCACTCTTGGTAGGTTGTCGATTGTTGCCAACATTTGCATCAAACGAAGCCATGCTTGATGGTGCTGCACCACTGCTTCACGCTGAAGGCCCAGAGCTTGTTCACGTCAGTCTTGGTCATGGCTTTCAGAATCTCCGAGAGGCGCTTTACGAGGTGGATCCTACATTGGGTTAAGCTTACTATACTTACTTGCTGTCTGCTTACTCCTATCGAAGGTGCCTCTTGATGTAGGAGAACAACTGCTCAATCGGGTTGAGCCAGGGCGAGTACTCGGCGTTGAATAGCACTCTCACCTTGAACTTCCTGGCTGTAGCCAGCACCTCCGAATACTTGTGAATGACTGCGTTGTCCATGAGCAGCACGATCCTCTTCAACGCGAGGTCCTTGTCAGTGCGCAGCTGGCGCAGTGTGTGATAGAGGAAGTTCTCGAACAGCATGGCGTCGAACGCGCCCTCGATGACCTGACTCGAGATCAACCTGTCATTGGTGATGACCGCCACGAAACTCATGGAGAACTGCTGCCGCTTGGTCGACTCCTTCGCGATTGAGAGATTCCTTGCCAAGACCCCATACTTGCCTAGGCGTTGGTTGGCTTGTTCGCGCACCGTTGCGATGGGTGTGTACTACTATAACGATTCGATGCAACCACTACCAATATTCGCATAGCTGCTTGCTTCTCGTTCTTACCTGCTTAACTTGATTCTGAACATTCTAAAAGTTTGCGTAAATAGGTAGAATTTGCTTACTTTACTAATGGTACTCTCTGATTTAGCTGCTGCTCCCACCCCTACTCGATAGCTGAAGACGTTTAGGAGTGATTGGAATCCTGCTTTTACTGCCTGCAAAGCCTGAAACTTCGCTGCCCTTACGTTAGGTGGATTGCAACCTCAGGCTGGCCAGGTTCTGAAGCAACGGAGCGAGCGCCGACGACGATTTGAGAGGGGTTTCTGGCTAGCTGCGAGCCTTCTTGGAGGAGCTGCAAATTCTGATGGCGTCGAAGCGCTTCTGCAGCGATGCGTGCTGAGCGCTGCCCTCCGGGGATTCCAGGATAGGTGACAGCTGAGTGTGTCTCTGATTACGACGACTTTTCACAGGAGTGGCAGCAATGCTCCCCCCACTCGGACCCAGGATACGCTGTTCCTAAGTGTAAGATTTCCTGCTTAACTTTGCAAAGATCGATTTCTAGTTTGGACTCTGGAGATCAGGTGGAAAACTTCCAGGTGCTGTTCCTATTCTCTCACTAACGCTGATCTAGTCTTTCTTACTAGCGATTGCACTGTTCTCATCGCAACCAGCACCTCTCGAGCCATGTTTGGCGCTGAATTCGACAAGTTAGGCGAAAATAGCGAAGCTTACCTGGGGGTCCCCGGAATTGCTTGGGGTCGTGAATCTTGGCTTTTTAGGTCATTTTCTTCTTAAATCTAAACTTGCTTTTGAAAAGGTGCCATACTTACTTCTCCATTTTGAGCCTACTTTCGGTCCTCGATGTTTTCATCCATGCATGTTTCTCTGTTGGGGTAGCCAGCTAGCATCTCGCCATAGTCGATCACGTTGTTGGTCACAAGGATATCAGTCTTGCCAACTGCAGGGGTTAGGGAGGAGTCGTTATGACGAGATTTATCATGAAGTGCAGCAGCATTGAAGCTCCATTACTTTGTTGGCAGGTAGTCGCTCCTGAAGTTCGACTCGTCCACTGATATGATCACTGCATCCTCCAAGAATAGCTGCGCGAGCAGTCTTGACATCCATAACCGCTTCTCATTGAATGATGGGTCCCTATACTTGACGTTCGAGTTCTGGGCCTTGCCGAATCGAAGGTGAAAACTTTCCTTCAGAACCTTCAAAAGCGTAGCCACGCTTGGCACCATTAGATCCTGGAATTCTGCTACTTAACCTTGCATCTCGAGCAGTTTATGATGCAGGCGCCAGCCAGTGACCTTTTAGATGCCTGTTTGTTCAAGGATAACAGCGATCGCCTTCAGCAACAGCGGGTTGCTCCGCGTATTCTTCCTCCCATTCTTGAGCTTTTGTTTTGGATTTAGCACCCGGTTCTCCACCTCATACTTGAACTTCTCGATTGCTTTGTACACGAATCGCCTATCCACACCCATCTCGAGCGCTATGTCCTTGGGCTTCATGCCTTCCACCTTGTAGTGCTATACAACAGCAATCTTCTTCAGCGCCAGCTTCGCGTCCCTACGTTTCAGGTAAGGATTCTTGGAGCTTCCATTCCTAAGTTTATTGCTTGAGTGTTCAACTTAAGCGAAATCGTTATCCACGCCCTGCTCCTTCATGAAGTCTTGCAGGCCCTACCAGAGCTCGTCGCTCTGCTTTATCTGCAGGTTATTGGACACTACATTAGGGGTCTTCATGGAAGCATAATGTTACGGCTTCCTCAGCATTCGAAGGAACTGATCCAGGCCCTGACAAAGCTGGTCATCTGTCGCCAGACTTTCAACATCGACTAGCGATGAGACTGCTCGCTCGACGTTCTCCAAGGGCAATCGTATGATTTGCCCACCCAGTATGCCCATCGTCGACGGTGGCACCTGCCCATTGTTGAGGAGAGTGCCTGAGGTGTAAGTGAACTTCATTGGTTTGGGATTGGAGGGGAAGTTAGTGCCCAGCACGACCGATGTCCACTTCACTACAGTCTTTGACTATGGCTTCAACGCACTCTGCTTGATCTCTTCGAACTCTTGCTGGCAGAGAAACCCAAAGCTAAGTATCGATTTGTGAGCGAAGGAATCGTATGATTGCTCACTACTAGAGGATGGTTCATTCACGATAGGCAGCAGCTGCATAGTCTTGGAGCTGTTCCCTGCACGAGTTTTGATGTCTTCCAGTCTTTTAAAGTTTAATAGTTAATAGTAATAGCTCCAATCACACTTAAACTCAAACCAGTAGAAATCATTCCGAGATTTCACATGAGTATAAAAGCTCGATCAATCAGAAATTTTATAATTAATAAATTTATATGCAGAAGTTTGACCAGCTCTTACTTCCAAAAGGGAAGATCGAGATCTTCAAAGTCGACTACAACCTCCTCAAATTCATCAAGTCTTCCGGAACGCCTCAGATTCCTACCCTCATGCTCCACCACATACCCCTCGACATCACATTCAAGAACTGCGTTCAAGACGTCACCCTACAATGCTCGATTCTTGAGTTCCTCGCTGCGCATTCCTTTCAACGTGACTATGCTGATCAAGAAGTTGGTCTCTTGCAAGAAAGTCAACCAGAACTTCGTCGAACAGATATACGCTCCTCTCGTTTCGTTCGTGCACCAAGTAATGGGCTAAGTCAACTATGATGTCACCCTTCAAACCTTCACTCTCCAAGATGGCAGGAGATTCTGCTAACAAATGATGATGTGGCTTCATCTCGGCAATCACGACATCTAAGTCCAGTCTGTTGCCAAGAGAAACAACCTCGACTATTCCATCACCAGCGCCTCCTTCTAGAAAGAACTTCCCCCGCCCCCAATACTAAAACAGCAACGAGGTCGACAACCAGAAGAACAACCCCAAACTCATTCAAAACCTCGATATTTCTGGGATCGAGTTGATTGAAAATCCAGACATGTGGCGAGTGGTCGAATCCGTTTACGATCCTTTGAATCACTAACAGCTTCTCAAGGAAGTAAAATCACATGGTACTACTGCGAAGTACTAGAATG
>ARYC01019578.1:0-11881 GCA_000711775.1 Oxytricha trifallax
GGGAGTCATGACTAAGGAGAGGATGAGTCGGGTATTCAATACACTTTTATTTTAAATTAATTACTATTATTAGCTCTTATTACTATTTATAAATGTAATATGTATGAAGGTTCTTCACACTATCTATCGCACTTCTACAAATTTAAATGATATCATTGATGATTGAATTGATAATAAATTAGAGAGATCTTACGTTGAGCTGATTTCAATCAAAAGGAGAAAGATCAGATAACTGTTTGAGAGCAGCATGGCTTCATTAGAATTTCCCAAGGTTACTGCAAATATAAAGTGGAATTGCGATGGACAATATTCCGATTTATTGATTATAATTAATATTTATGCCTTTTATTTTATCTATTTTTTAGAAATAATCACCTATTTAAAGTTTATCAATTAAAATTCCAAAGCCGCTCAGTTATTTTCAAATATGTATTCTGTTGAGTGTAATTTTGGAGATTGTTTTTTTTATTAATTACATTCTTCATTTTAGATTCAATTTATTTATTTTATTGGTTGATATTTTTACTCTTATAACTTATAAATAATTCAACCAAGAAAATATATGATTGTACATCAATTACTTGCTTTACTAACCTAATTATAATAAATTAATTTTATGGAAATCATCTTATCATTCAAAGAGACCTTACATTTTTTATTTTTGGCAATAATATAAGTTTAATAATATCAAAATGATTCTTATTATATTTTGAACAAAATTTGATTATTTATATTTAAGCCTAATTAATTTAAACTAGGTACTAATTAAAAATATACTGATTAAGTACCAGTACTAAATATATTTAAAGATATTCTGCGCTAATTTAATCAAATTTAATAGCTTAAAATTGATATCAATCTATTAAGCTTGGTAATCTTTTTACACACTTCCTTTATTTATTTTTACAAGGCTGATCTCTATATGTTGGCCATACTTTAATAGTCTAATATTTGAATTACATTAGATATGCTAAATTTTAAGATTGATCTCCGTTCATTAAAATTATATAAAAAATTAATGATAAAATTAAAGCTACCAAGCACTTAAAATAATTAATTTAATGCAAATTTTTTACTATAACTTTACTGAAATTCCAAAATTATTTTGAATTTAACAAAGATGTGATGAAAACTGAAAGTATAAGAAATGAAATAAATTAAAAAAGTAAAAAATCTTACAATTATGTACTCATCTATTTTCATAAAAATAATCAATTATTTTGATAACTATGAGATTTTAAGAATAATATAGTTTTTTCAGGAAATATCTTAATAAAATTCGAGGCCTCTAATATTTCAGATTCTCTCTGTTTGAAAATGTGCCTAATATTTTTTGCTAACTCTATTAAGACCGCAACTATATCTTTCAAATTAAAGCATTTATGAACCTCAGAAAGGGTTATGGCTTTTTTCCCTTATACACTTGGTAATCATGCTCTGTAATTTGAGTTAATTATGGCAATTTATATAAATATAAATATCAAAACCCACTTAACTTTATCCGAAAAAGGTATCAAATTTTTTATTTGCCCGTCAAAGGGGCGATAGGAATAAGGTAGTTTCTTGGTTATAAAGTGTATTCTCTAAAAATAAGGATTTTTAGTAAATTGGTAAAATGAAATGTATACTCCTATACGTGTACAATACTTTTTAAATATATTTATATATTTTATTTATAAACACTTTCCTGATTTAATTCTTTCTAACAATAGTGATTACATTTACTAATTTTCAAATCAGTGATAGGATGTTTATGGTAAGATAGTTAGCCTTGAAGCTACATTGTTTCTACCTCCCAAATTTTAATCAACCTAAATGAAAATTTAAATTCTATATTCAAGACTTACCTAAACCCTTCAATCTATTGAAATAAAATATATATAAATAAAGCAATATATTTTATAAACAATATTTGATAATAAATAAAAAATAATATATTAAAAATCATGACTTACAAACTTAGAGATTCGTATATTTTTAAATAAGTTTCGAATCCAGTTTTATGATTATATAAAAATTAAATATGTCTATTTTCATTGTGCAAAAATTGTACATAATATAATTCTCATAATAAAATATAGTTAATGATACTAAATATACATATTTATATTATTGATAAAATAGAAAAAGATAGGAATTTTGATAAATTAATTAATGATTAATATTTAAAAATTTGGTCATAAGTCCCCAGCTGTTTGGATACAGGTGAACACATGCATTGAAAGTAGCGAAAGTTAGCAGCAAATGTAGCAATAGAACCAGTAATTGAACTTCTAATCGATTTCTTTGGTGTTGAACACTATTATATCGCTCATATTGCAATAGTTGGCAACTTCTCTAAGCTATTGGTGCCAATACTAGCAGCAGCTGGAGATATACTGCGATGAGAGTGCTTTATGATAGTGGGAGTGGGAGCTAAGAATGTTAAATGAACAATTCAATGCTAATGAGTGCAAAACGTAGTGATTCACGCTCGTTATGGCTAGGAATGCTACGGGATGGAACGAAACGACAGTGATTGGCTATAGCTACGAAGTTGGTGTCTCGAATGCGCGCAAGCGAGGGAGGTTGTGATGGTTTGGAAGGTTTGATTGATTTAAACTTAAACTTAAAAGTGTAATATGTAATAGTTCGTTATAAAAGCTAATCTAATCAATAACACGCTCGTCGTCGCGATTCTTGCTATCCTTAGCCACTCTTGGTAGGTTGTCGATTGTTGCCAACATTTGCATCAAACGAAGCCATGCTTGATGGTGCTGCACCACTGCTTCACGCTGAAGGCCCAGAGCTTGTTCACGTCAGTCTTGGTCATGGCTTTCAGAATCTCCGAGAGGCGCTTTACGAGGTGGATCCTACATTGGGTTAAGCTTACTATACTTACTTGCTGTCTGCTTACTCCTATCGAAGGTGCCTCTTGATGTAGGAGAACAACTGCTCAATCGGGTTGAGCCAGGGCGAGTACTCGGCGTTGAATAGCACTCTCACCTTGAACTTCCTGGCTGTAGCCAGCACCTCCGAATACTTGTGAATGACTGCGTTGTCCATGAGCAGCACGATCCTCTTCAACGCGAGGTCCTTGTCAGTGCGCAGCTGGCGCAGTGTGTGATAGAGGAAGTTCTCGAACAGCATGGCGTCGAACGCGCCCTCGATGACCTGACTCGAGATCAACCTGTCCTTGGTGATGGCCGCCACGAAACTCATGGAGAACTGCTGCCGCTTGGTCGCCTCCTTCGCGATTGAGAGATTCCTTGCCAAGACCCCATACTTGCCTAGGCGTTGGTTGGCTTGTTCGCGCACCGTTGCGATGGGAGTATATTACTATAGCAATTCGATGCAACCACAACCAGTATTCGCTATAGCTGCTTGCTTCTCGTTCTTACCTGCTTAACTTGATTCTGAACATTCTAAAAGTTTGCGTAAATAGGTAGAATTTGCTTACTTTACTAATGGTACTCTCTGATTTAGCTGCTGCTCCCACCCTTACTCGATAGCTGAAGACGTTTAGGAGTGATTGGAATCCTGCTTTTACTGCCTGCAAAGCCTGAAACTTCGCTGCCCTTACGTTAGGTGGATTGCAACCTCAGGCTGGCCAGGTTCTGAAGCAACGGAGCGAGCGCCGACGACGATTTGAGAGGGTTTCTGGCTAGCTGCGAGCCTTCTTGGAGGAGCTGCAAATTCTGATGGCGTCGAAGCGCTTCTGCAGCGATGCGTGCTGAGCGCTGCCCTCCGGGGATTCCAGGATAGGTGACAGCTGAGTGTGTCTCTGATTACGACGACTTTTCACAGGAGTGGCAGCAATGCTCCCCCCACTCGGACCCAGGATACGCTGTTCCTAAGTGTAAGATTTCCTGCTTAACTTTGCAAAGATCGATTTCTAGTTTGGACTCTGGAGATCAGGTGGAAAACTTCCAGGTGCTGTTCCTATTCTCTCACTAACGCTGATCTAGTCTTGCTTACTAGCGATTGCACTGTTCTCATCGCAACCAGCACCTCTTGAGCCATGTTTGGCGCTGAATTCGACAAGTTAAGCAAAAATAGCGAAGCTTACCTGGGGGTCCCCGGAATTGCTTGGGGTCGTGAATCTTGGCTTTTTAGGTCATTTTCTTCTTAAATCTGAACTTGATTTTGAAAAGGTGCCATACTTACTCTCCATTTTGAGCCTACTTTCGGTCCTCGATGTTTTCATCCATGCATGTTTCTCTGTTGGGGTAGCCAGCTAGCATCTCGCCATAGTCGATCACGTTGTTGGTCACAAGGATATCAGTCTTGCCAACTGCAGGGGTTAGGGAGGAGTCGTTATGACGAGATTTATCATGAAGTGCAGCAGCATTGAAGCTCCATTACTTTGTTGGCAGGTAGTCGCTCCTGAAGTTCGACTCGTCCACTGATATGATCACTGCATCCTCCAAGAATAGCTGCGCGAGCAGTCTTGACATCCATAACCGCTTCTCATTGAATGATGGGTCCCTATACTTGACGTTCGAGTTCTGGGCCTTGCCGAATCGAAGGTGAAAACTTTCCTTCAGAACCTTCAAAAGCGTAGCCACGCTTGGCACCATTAGATCCTGGAATTCTGCTACTTAACCTTGCATCTCGAGCAGTTTATGATGCAGGCGCCAGCCAGTGACCTTTTAGATGCCTGTTTGTTCAAGGATAACAGCGATCGCCTTCAGCAACAGCGGGTTGCTCCGCGTATTCTTCCTCCCATTCTTGAGCTTTTGTTTTGGATTTAGCACCCGGTGCTCCACCTCATACTTGAACTTCTCGATTGCTTTGTACACGAATCGCCTATCCACGCCCATCTCGAGCGCTATGTCCTTGGGCTTCATGCCCTCCACCTTGTAGTGCTATACAACAGCAATCTTCTTCAGCGCCAGCTTCGCGTCCCTGCGTTTCAGGTAAGGATTCTTGGAGCTTCCATTCCTAAGTTTATGGTTTGAGTGTTCAACTTAAGCGAAATCGTTATCCACGCCCTGCTCCTTCATGAAGTCTTGCAGGCCCTACCAGAGCTCGTCGCTCTGCTTTATCTGCAGGTTCTTGGACACTACATTAGGGGTCCTCACGGAAGCATAATGTTACGGCTTCCTCAGCATTCGAAGGAACTGATCCAGGCCCTGACAAAGCTGGTCATCTGTCGCCAGACTTTCAACATCGACTAGCGATGAGACTGCTCGCTCGACGTTCTCCAAGGGCAATCGTATGATTTGCCCACCCAGTATGCCCATCGTCGACGGTGGCACCTGCCCATTGTTGAGGAGAGTGCCTGAGGTGTAAGTGAGCTTCACTGGTTTGGGATTGGAGGGGAAGTTAGTGCCCAGCACGACCGATGTCCATTTAACCACAGTCTTCGACTATGGCTTCAACGCACTCTGCTTGATCTCTTCGAACTCTTGCTGGCAGAGAAACCCAAAGTTAAGTATCGATTTGTGAGCGAAGGAATCGTATGATTGCTCACTACTAGAGGATGGTTCATTCACGATAGGCAGCAGCTGCATAGTCTTGGAGCTGTTCCCTGCACGAGTTTTGATGTCTTCCAGTCTTTTAAAGTTTAATAGTTAATAGTAATAGCTCCAATCACACTTAAACTCAAACCAGTAGAAATCATTCCGAGATTTCACATGAGTATAAAAGCTCGATCAATCAGAAATTTTATAATTAATAAATTTATATGCAGAAGTTTGACCAGCTCTTACTTCCAAAAGGGAAGATCGAGATCTTCAAAGTCGACTACAACCTCCTCAAATTCATCAAGTCTTCCGGAACGCCTCACATTCCTACCCTCATGCTCCACCACATACCCCTCGACATCACATTCAAGAACTGCGTTCAAGACGTCACCCTACAATGCTCGATTCTTGAGTTCCTCGCTGCGGCCATTCCTTTCAACGTGACTATGCTGATCAAGAAGTTGGTCTCTTGCAAGAAAGTCAACCAGAACTTCGTCGAACAGATATACGCTCCTCTCGTTTCGTTCGTGCGCCAAGTAATGGGCTAAGTCAACTATGATGTCACCCTTCAAACCTTCACTCTCCAAGATGGCAGGAGATTCTGCTAACAAATGATGATGTGGCTTCATCTCGGCAATCACGACATCTAAGTCCAGTCTGTTGCCAAGAGAAACAACCTCGACTACTCCATCACCAGCGCCTCCTTCTAGAAAGACTTCCCCCGCCCCCAATACTACAACAGCAACGAGGTCGACAACCAGAAGAACAACCCCAAACTCATTCAAAACCTCGATATTTCTGGGATCGAGTTGATTGAAAATCCAGACATGTGGCGAGTGGTCGAATCCGTTTACGATCCTTTGAATCATTAACAGCTTCTCAAGGAAGTAAAATCACATGGTACTACTGCGAAGTACTAGAATGAAGAGAGGAAGAAGAGGAGGAATTAATCCTAACCTTTTAAGTAACAACCTGGAGCTATGTGGAATCTAAACCCTGGACCAGCACCAAGCAACAGAAACCCTTTGAGAGACTTTCCAAACCCCGTGATCAATGTCGACGAGGATGAAAACGAAGAACAGATGCGTGAACCCAGGTTCAACAGGAACCCTAACCAACCAAGCCCTCGTCCACCAGTCAAGAGGACCTCCTTCTCATCCGACTCGAGGTCCAGGTAAGACCACTCAAGAGGATCAAGAAACCAAGAAGCTGAAAGAATGATGCAGCAACACCTACAGCCAGAGAACCAGTTGAGAATGAGCAGCATGAAACTGAACAGCAACCTGAACTTTTCAGAGCACTCGAACGAAGGAATGCTCTCCTAAAGGAAGCCCCGCTTTTATTCTTCACAGCAATCATCGATCCCTGCATTCAGTCAAAGCAGTCAGATACAGGTCACTCGATATGAACGCCCTGACTGTGAAGCCACCTCCAGCATGATGAAAGAAAGTCAGTCCTATCCCAATATTCCTTCCTACTAAGAGTACAACAAGTGGCAAGCTCTTGACAGAAAACTGTATGATGATTACGAGGGTCTCTTGTTAAGAGCCCTGACTGGCCAGGCTGAACGAAGGGAGGAGAGCATTGCAGAAATACGCGAAGCTATGACGTTATTAAAAGAACTTTATGGAGGCAATGAACCAGCGAAGGACTACGCTCTCTTGACATACTACCCTACAACTTCCGATGGATTGGTAATCTAAAACAACCTGGAATTCCACTTTGCAGAGAGGAGCGTTGTCTTGCAGCAGCACCAGTTGATTCGCGACAACGCATACTACGTTAATCCAGATGGAGTCTACTTACTGGTTGATAGCATCAAAAACAAGCTACTCAAGAAAAGAATGGCCAAGAGCGACTCATCTGAAGTATTGAAGATGAAAGAACTTGAAAGATAGAAGAGGCAGAAGCTATCAGAGAACAACCAATACGAAGATCGTAATGAGCAAAACCAAGAGGCCCTCAACGAAGAGATGAAAAATGAGGATGATCCTGCAGATCCAAACAGAGTCCTTCTAAGTTCTTAAGAGAAATAAGCCTAGAAGAGTGCTAACGAGGTTGAGAAGAAAGAAAAGGTGGGATCTAAGTAAAAGGACAACCTGGACAAGTTCTACAAGCATCGCCTATTTACCCGCCTCTGGTATGTAAAGGAGAGGTTCGAAGACTTCATTCCTTCTGAGACTTTGCAACTTCCATTCATGTTTCAGAATGCCATCGACTGCTATCTGTTCATATAAAACGAAAAGACTGACTAACACTACACTTACACTGGCTCACCCTTCATCTAGAATCCTATTCACCGACTTATGCTCTCACCTCACCGACTAATTCGCAGTGCATCCCTTAACAGAGTCCGACACTTCCAGTACAGAGAATAATTTGACTCCTTCAATCCCACAGTAAGCCTGAGCTCAGAAATGCAAAAGGCGATTCATTACACACCCTACCTTGATCAAGTCATGCACCTCGCCAACGTCCTCTGCGACGGACTCGTCTACCTTGTAAGAAGATCGTTCTGTATGCTGCTTTGCTCTCTTTTCAAAGCCGAACCCCAGGTCTTGGTGAACGATATGTTCTTAAACCCTGCAAAGTTCCCACTGCAACAAGCTCTCGACTGGCTGGTCTTTGACGAATCATTCAGAGGCTACGACTGCAAACTGATTGGCTCAATCAGTTATAAACATGCCTACTTCTATGAGCTGGGCAGCTTCGCATAACAATACTTGAAGAACCAGTAACAGTTTTCAGCCATTCTCAAAAACAGAGGCTCTATCATTGTGGAGCTGGCGTTCTTCTAAACCAGTGTTGTTGCACCTTCGTCAATATTCGGAGTGGTTCGCGAGAATTCGAAGAAAGAGCTCGTAATCACCAGCACTAACACCTACTGGAAGGAGGACAAAACCATTCCAAAATTATTTGAGTCTAAGAGTGCCGACTTCAAAGAATTGTACCAGATATTCATCAGAGATTTCACGAAGGATCCAGCCTTCTCAACATCCATGAAACGCGTGTATGAAGTAAGATTTTATTCTTGCACTATGAGAGAGAACATCCCCAAGAACATGCTGCTTTAGTATGACGACTTCCAGTACAGAGCTCGCTAATTCTTTGTGAGATTCTACTCAATGTAAGATTTTTTCCTTCGACTAACTCTTTATTAGGTACTCGTTCCCCAGTTTCCACCACGCAGTGTACGACCTTCACAGAGGAATCAGCTATCTCTAGTGTCAAGTGTAAAGACTCACATATGAGAACGCGTCATTCCAGGACATGCCTCCTGACACTCCACAAGGTGCTTTGGAACACTACAAGATCCCCAAGGCAAGCTACTCGCAAGTCTCATATATCGAGCACTTCTACAAAGAGTTCTGCAAGTCAAGCGAAGAGGAAGTGTCAAAGCACATTCGTAAGTTTTTCATACTTGCTTATACATTTTATAGAAGACGCACTTTACCACGATGCCAAGACGTCTCTCTTCTCAACTACTCGTCGACCAATGCTGCTTCTGAACAGCTTGTATTAGATTAATGCGTTAGTAATATTACTAACATCCCCACCTACTGATTCGGCCATTAACTAACTAAAACAAAGTACTTGGTAGAGCGCTAAAATGCTGGCATGTTTCGTTCAGAATGCGCTAAACGAATCAGTGAAAAAGGAGCACCCAGATTTGTACGCTTTTTTCAACTCCACGTAAGCATTTGTGAGATTTACCTCTAACTTATAGTTACCTGATGTTCAAACCCATCGACAGAGAGGATCCTCCAGTACACCTTAATTGGGAGCTACCAGAAGATTTCAAGATAACCATGGGCATTCTCTCCAGTCTCCAGGAATGCCTTAAGATAAGTTTTCATTGGCCAAACAACTACCTCTCTAAGCAGAAACGTATCAGTCAGGATTCTATCGAGCAAAAATTGCAAACAGTCGTGAAAAAGGTTTGCACTTACGGCTACACTCAACCCCTTTCAAAAGAGCAGTCCAAAATCGAACACTCGCCCTTCCTCTTGCATTTGGAGGCTTACAGAAAAATGATGATGTTCACCAGCGACATCTCTAATGACTCTTCACTCAAAACCCCAAAACCCCTTAGTGAGGTTTATAAGTGCTTTGATTAGTAGGGTAAAGTTGGGGTTTTATTAGGGTTTGTAGAGAAATTAGGCCAGTTTGCAAAATGAGAAATAGAAATTAGCGATTTTTGGGGTCTATTTATGATGAGAAGTATTTAGATTTACTGCTTAAGCTTAGGTATGGTGCGAGTATTAATATAGACTAACTCAAACCAGTTATGAATTATGCTGCTATAGCAAAGCTCCTGCGCAAGAGTGCCTCAACAGTTAGGTATCATTGCTTGTTAGCTGTTTAGCATTTCAATTCTGGTTCTTGATAACATCCTGTAAGAAAATAAAAGTTCTCTTAGCACCATATTGAATATCTCTGCGATTCTAAGACTCTTAAGTATTGGGCACATTTCCCACTTGACTAGCGAGCTGTGATGTTTCATCGCAAGTTTCCTGACATGCGTATCTCACCATAGACTATCGCAAATATTTATTGAAGGAACGGTATTACCTTCAAGACTGTCAATAGAGTGAAGAGAGTGATTGACTTTACTCTGCCATTTTATAGTAATAATTTAAACTATATATATGATTAAATGCAGAGGTTTGTTGATAATAACATCAAGTTCATACACGCTGATGAAGCTGTGTTTACGTTCAACACCTTTATTAATAAGTCTTGGTACAAGAGGTACGATAATATAAAAGTGTATGACTAAAAGGTTAAGGTTGTCACTCACGCAATTTTGGCTGGTATCAGTGAAGATTCAGGCTTAGAAACTTATGTTATTCATCCTCGCTCTATTAAGCGAGAGCAGTATATAGAGTTCTTACATAAGTTAAGAGATAAGTACAACGATCAAGAGATCATCCTGTTTGTTGATAACCTCTCAGTTCATAAGACTAAGGAATCTAAGAAAGCTTATGAAGAATTAAAGATAACTCCAGTGTATAACGTTCCTTACAGTCCTCAATTTAATGGAATCGAATTCTATTGGAGTTAGATTAAGACTCACTACAAGAAACTCTTGCTGTATCACCTAATGCATGATCTACCAATCGACACACTAGACTTAATACAGAGTAGTTGCAAGAGAGTGGGTAAAGACTAGACTACGATATGTGCAAGGAAAGGAAGAATGAATGTTTATTAATAAGTGTTAGACTTAAATGAATGAATTATTTCACATATCAAACGAACTCTTAAATGGATTCGGCTTCTCTTTCTTTTCTTCCTCTGGTGCTTTACTAGGACCCATGTTTCTTCTCTTTGTACCAGCACCAGCATCAATGTTCATATCATCAAACTTTTAAACTTCATTATAAAGTCTCTTGCTAACTTAATGAATGGTTTGAGACTTTCTCTCTCTGTGAACCTTTGCATTCTCTTTCATTAGAAATATACCAGTTCCAGGTTTCCCTAAAAAGTTATAAATCAAAGCTTACTAGAGAGATAAGGATGCTTCTTAAGCTCTGCTAGCCACGTCTCGCTTATTAGTATTCCTTGCTTCATTTAATCTTCAGGAGAAATAGAGTAGCGTTTCTTATGAGCTTCTTCAATAATCTCTCTCAAATAATCCTCTTTGATTGTACCAAGAACACCAAAGAAGAAGTTTCTTTCAGGCAATTTATTTGAGAATTACTTCTTGCTAGGAAGGTAAATAACCACTTCATCATCTTTCATTGCATCCTCGTAGAGATTTGTGACTGAAATCTCTGGGTAGTTAGGTATTTCAATCAGTTTGATTTCTATGTTTTTAAAAGCTTTCTTCTCCTCGCAGAGTATTGCTTTTAAGAATGATATTTTAGTACCTTCCATCGTTGGAAGGAATAGACCAACTGTATACATCATTGATTAACATCAAATTATTTTACCATGCTAAGTAAGGTATCGATAGAGATCCTCCTTGCTTCTGAATCTTGAGATCATTTCTTGAGCCAACCCTTTTCATTTGTTCATTGAATGATTCCATCTTTGTTCCTCTTCCTATTAATGAATTTCAAGATTTAATTTATAAACTTCTGGATCCTATCCTTTAAAATATTACTATTAAATATGGGCATCTTATAGGAGGTCAACCCTGTAAAGATACGTGGAGAAAGTTCGCAGAAGCTGTAACAAACTTCAGAGATGGAGCTCCATTTTATCAATTTAGTTCCATAAAATTAGTACTAAATTTGTTTAAATTTAATTAGTACTGGTATTAAATTCGTTTAAGTTTAATTTGTACCAATTTAATAGTACCAAAGCTTAATTAGTACCTAGTTTTAATCCAGTGAGGTTTTAATGGAAAAGTTCCAACCTAGTTCAAAACTTAATTGATACCAGTACCAACCTGAACTTTATCTGAGTTGGTACCAGAATCAAAATAT
>ARYC01019579.1:0-13105 GCA_000711775.1 Oxytricha trifallax
AACCTGAAATATTTTCTAATATCACCCTGTTGAAATCCTAACTTCTTATATTGCTCCTTATAATAATGCAGAATTCAATAACTATAGTGAGAAATTTTTCTTTAATAAAGTTTTCTATATAAACTAAAATATTTACATTTTCTCCTAAAAGTTATAATTATTAAAATATTTATTAATTAATTTATTTCATATTGAAACTAGTCCTGATTTCGATATTAGACAACAAATAATAAGAAATGGAAATAAATGAATAACCAGCTTCAACAAATTCATGTAAATTAAGTCAGAGAAAAAATTGGCAGTAAAATGGAATTGTATGACTTCTTGTGCCAAGAATGTGGAGCATATTTACCAAAAGACAACTGTACAAATATTTATTTATTCAGTAGTATATTGACTGGTGAGAAAGAGGTAAACTTTGCTTAAATTAAAACTTTTAGTTTTTGAAAAGGTGTGATATGGTGGTTGCAGCTATACCTTAGATTGAGGAGTTAACTGGGGACGATTTTCTAGAATATGCACTCTAAAAGCCAAGTTTGCTTAAATATCTGCCAGATCAAGCAGATTGGCTCCAACTCGATAAGAAATGGATAACTGATGTCTTACTGTCTCTCGATACTCAAGGCATAAATGAAATGATTTTAAAGGCTAAATAAGACAGACTCGACTAATCGTAGAACTCATTAGTGCATATGAAGCCTGAGTTCATTTCAGCTTTGAATGACTCTCTCAACTATAGTGGTAATATTTTTTTATAATTGAGATCCTGTAGTTCATAAGGGGAGATCTGCATATCTGATCAAGTAAAGTACCAAAAGGAAAGCCAGACAGCCTATTTAAGAGGAGGAGAAAATTAATGAGTCAAATAGCATTATTAGCAAGAGGAAGTTTCTGGACTAAAACAAGAGGGTGAGAGATGAAATGGGCATGATGAAGAACCAAATTGACGATCTGCTCAACTATAAGTCCCTTGTCATGTAACTTCACGACTAAGGGGTAATTGATGGTCAAGGGAATGTTTAAGGCATTGACCCTATCTAATAGAATACTGAGTTTATGATTTGAAGTTAATAATTCAACATAATTAAATTAAGACCTTTATCACTAAGAATTAAAAGTCTTTTAAGTAAAACTTATTAATTTATACTTTATCAATTAAAATTAGTAATGAAAAATTAATACTACAGACATGTTTGAAAAATGTAATTTAATTAGTTAGACCATAGTTTTTTAAAAAGGAGGAATGTAATATGATATCAAAATATACCCCTTAAAATGATCAAAATAATTACTGAAATAAACATTGTGGAATTGAGAAATTTTGATTAAAAATTTCATGCAAGGCAAATTTGCAAAGTTTAGTTCAATTGATATCATTGTTCAAATAATAACAGTCATTTAAGCAAACTAACTACTTAATATTTTTAAGTATCTAATTAAAGACTATTTTATAGCTATATATTGATTTACCCGTTAAAACAAGCCAAATTAATGATCCAATATTAATTTGATGATTTGTTATAGTTTTATAGTTTGTTAAGAGTTTAGAAGGTAGGAATTTTATAGATAGTTTAAGACGATTGACAAATGAAATTATTCAGACATCAATAATATTAAAATTAAAATTTTAATCAATTTAATTAAAGTCTATTATTAATCAAGGTACTATGTTTCCAAAATTAGCTAGTAATAATTCAAGAGGAGACTACTAAAAATAACAGTTACCATAATTAGTAACCAAGATTATTATTTAAGCAAACGAAAAAGTAACCTAAATTAAATAAAAGCATGAGTAAGAAATAAAATAGACAAAACCCCTAAACAGATAAAAAGAGTTTAAAAAGTAATTCTGATTAAAAAGAGTCAAATTACACAGCTGAATTTTTCAATGAAGAATAGCTAGTGTAATTAAAGAATGAGGAAGAAAAAACTAAAATTTTGAAATATCTGAAATAGTAAGACATACTTGGGAATAAGACTTACAGGGATGTTAAAATTCAGCTCTAAACAAAATTTTAAAAGGAAGTCCTACATAAACATAGGAATTGGCTAATAACAACTCTAAATTCAAGAAAGAGCGAAAGTAGATGAAATACTCCCTTGAAATAGACTGCCCAAAAATAGGTGTAGCAAAAGTAAGAGAATAAAAGTAACTAGAAAAGTAAGGGGAAAATCCTAAAACAAAGCCCTGATTCGATATCAAAGAATTCTTAAGATCAAACACAAGGTGATCTAAAGGCTAATTCTGGGTTTCAATCTTTGGACTCATAATAACTACATACAAACACCGAAGAATTTTTGTCTATTTCAGATTCAACTTTTCCTGAATTGAATTAGATAGAACAAGTAATAAGTAAATAATTTACAGGATTAACAAATGAAGCAATGAAAGCTATGAGAGAGTAATTGCTAACTCAAATTCCTGAAATAATAGGGGGTGAACTAGATGACAAGATAAACTAAATAATTTAGTAGAATAATGAATAAATACTGGACTTATAAGTTAAAATTGATAAAATAGACTTCTTAATGATTGAGCAACTTGTCATCGAAGGAAAGGAAGAAATCTACAAGGCTTTTTAGATCCTTGTAGCAGACATTAAAGAACTGTCACCTACTATTGGCGTGGTGTCTCAAGATGCGCTAGCAAATCATGTTAGAAGATTTACTGAGTTGTATAATGGCCTGAAAAGACAAATAGATGAGAATAAAATTTAATTTGATAGTTTATAAGATAAGTAAAACAAAGTTGAAAACCAAATAACTCTTTCGTAAAAATCAATCGAAGATAAATAAAAAGATTAACAATTAAGTTCAAAAAGAATTATAGAATAAGTAAATGGCATTTGTACTGAGCATCTAAAATAAATGAATAACAATTTTGACATAGTTAACAATAGTATTAAGCAATTTAATAGCAGAATTACTACACTTGAAAAAGCCGATCTGAAAATCAACATGGAACAGTTCAATAACTAAAATAACTAAAATGGTTAATAATAGAAGTTAAGTTAAACAGAATCAAAGCAAGGTATTAGAAGCTAATCATAAATTTCAGACTAAGAAACCTCTTAAACAATCTAAAGATTCAATGCTTAGAATTAGTAAGTCAAATTTGTTAATGTTTTGGGCAAAAATTATTTGTTCGACAATGAATCAAAGAAATTCATTTTGATATTAGAAAATAATTACATATGATTAATAGTTGTATTATATAACGTCACTGCTTACTTACTTTAATTTACTTAAAACCATTCAACCATAACTTATAAATTTGATCTATGGGATTTTGGGTTCGGTTACAATAAGTTCATTGTCTTTTTCATTTCCCATAAGGCTTAGAATTGAAATCAAACCTTTTGTAACCATTTTTATGTTTCGGCTAAAATTAGAAGCTAGGAATTAATTAAACTTAAATTCTCTACATTATTTTTTCTTAGCATCTCCTTAACTGATGGCTAGAAGCTTGTGGAATTCTCAATAATTCTTGCATTAAATTTCAATAATTGTTTCATTTTAACACGTCACTTAATCATAATGGTGATGAACAAGCATGAAAGGATCGCGAAACAAATTATTTCAAAAGCATCATTATATTGCTTGTCAGAATTTAACATGGTGCTATTAGGTGAAATAAAAACCCCGAAACCCCTTCTTCGTTTTAAATGTCTTTCGAATCTCATATGTAATGCTCGTGAATTAGGGTTTATTAGGTACTCTTGATCTCTTTATAGATTTATTAGAGAAATTCCACTAAGCTTAATGAAAAGCATTAAAGACTATGTCAGTCTTATTCTCAAGCATTTATTAAAGTTAGAACAACTTTCAATAAGATCGCTAATGGGGAATTCATTATTGATATAAAGAGTGTTAAATTGGACCTGCTATGCGTAAACATAGTATATATAAAAAGAGAGTAGTAAGAGAATTTAAACACCAAATGAATTTGAGATTTATTTGAAGAAATTAGAAAATCTAACCTAGACACTAATAGAGAGAAGAGAAAGAGATTAGGTTTATTACTGCGTTTCATAAGATTAAAGAAACTATTAATTTTGTGAATATAGCGTTCTTGTTAAAAATTTATGCATTTACTTAAATTTGTTGGACTATTGAATTCGATTTAACACTTGCAAAATTAATGATTATCGCTTTGCTTGATTCTAATTTATTCAAAGTATTTAAGAACTCGACTAGCAACATGATTTAGGCATGATAGATCTAAATCAGGTTGCTTACTCAAAGGTTCCAAAAATAATAAATATTCATTTTTAATATTCAATTTTAATATTCATTTTAAATATTAACTTTTTTTAGTAAATAAATTTATTGTATATTGCTAGAATACTAATGAATCGGGAAAAGAGAAGGAATAATTAACAATAAAATCTATTAAATAAATGTTTTTCGTTTAAAACGCTCTCCCACATATTAATAATTTCAAGAAATTGATTGCAATAATGTATTGAACTTAATGAAAACTCTGATTAGAAAAAGATCGACATGTCAAAAGAGTCACGCTTTTAATTTCTAAAAAATTGACCTGCTTTATAGACTGCTGCACATTTGTACTAAAGATGGCTTATATTTAACAAAAATTAATTACAATAAGTTCATTGCCTTTTTCATTTCCCATAAAGCTAAGAATTGAAATCAAACCTTTTGTAACCATCTTTATGTTTCGGCTAAAATTAGAAGCTAGGAATTAATTAAACTTAAATTCTCTACATTATTTTTTCTTAGCATCTCTTTTTCTGGTGGTTAGAAGCTTGTGGAATTCTCAATAATTCTTGCATTAAATTTCAATAATTATTTCATTTTAACACGTCACTTAATCATAATGGTGATGAGCAAGCATGAAAGGTTCGCGAAACAAATTATCTCAAAGGCATCATTATATTGCTTGTCAGAATTTAACATGGTGCTATTAGGCGAAATAAAAACCCCGAAACCCCTTCTTCGTTTTAAATGTCTTTCGAATCTCATATGTAATGCTCGTGAATTAGGGCGTATTAAGTACTCTTGATCTCTTTATAGATTTATTAGAGAAATTCCATTAAGCTTAATGAAAAGCATTAAAGACTATGTCAGTCTTATTCTCAAGCATTTATTAAAGTTAGAACAACTTTCAATAAGATCGCTAATGGGGAATTCATTATTGATATAAAGAGTGTTAAATTGGACCTGCTATGTGTAAACATAGTATATATAAAAAGAGAGTAGTAAGAGAATTTAAACACCAAATGAATTTGAGATTTATTTGAAGAAATTAGAAAATCTAACCTAGACACTAATAGAGAGAGAGAGAGGAGAAAGAGATTAGGTTTATTACTGCGTTTCATAAGATTAAAGAAACTATTAATTTTGTGAATATAGCGTTCTTGTTAAAAATTTATGCATTTACTTAAATTTGTTGGACTATTGAATTCGATTTAACACTTGCAAAATTAATGATTATCGCTTTGCTTGATTCTAATTTATTCAAAGTATTTAAGAACTCGACTAGCAACATGATTTAGGCATGATAGATCTAAATCAGGTTGCTTACTCAAAGGTTCCAAAAATAATAAATATTCATTTTTAATATTCAATTTTAATATTCATTTTAAATATTAACTTTTTTTAGTAAATAAATTTATTGTATATTGCTAGAATACTAATGAATCGGGAAAAGAGAAGGAATAATTAACAATAAAATCTACCAAATAAATGTTTTTCGTTTAAAACGCTCTCCCACATATTAATAATTTCAAAAAATTGATTGCAATAATGTATTGAACTTAATGAAAACTCTGATTAGAAAAAGATCGACATGTCCAAAGAGTCACGCTTTTAATTTCTAAAAAATTGACCTGCTTTATAGACTGCTGCACATTTGTACTTAAGATGGCTTATATTTAACAAAAATTAATTTCAATAAGTTCATTGCTTTTTCATTTCCCATAAGGCTAAGAATTGAAATCAAACCTTTTGTAACCATCTTTATGTTTCGGCTAAAATTAGAAGCTAGGAATTAATTAAACTTAAATTCTCTACATTATTTTTTCTTAGCATCTCTTTTTCTGGTGGTTAGAAGCTTGTGGAATTCTCAATAATTCTTGCATTAAATTTCAATAATTATTTCATTTTAACACGTCACTTAATCATAATGGTGATGAGCAAGCATGAAAGGTTCGCGAAACAAATTATCTCAAAGGCATCATTATATTGCTTGTCAGAATTTAACATGGTGCTATTAGGTGAAATAAAAACCCCGAAACCCCTTCTTCGTTTTAAATGTCTTTCGAATCTCATATGTAATGCTCGTGAATTAGGGTTTATTAGGTACTCTTGATCTCTTTATAGATTTATTAGAGAAATTCCATTAAGCTTAATGAAAAGCATTAAAGACTATGTCAGTCTTATTCTCAAGCATTTATTAAAGTTAGAACAACTTTCAATAAGATCGCTAATGGAGAATTCATTATTGATATAAAGAGTGTTAAATTGGACCTGCTATGTGTAAACATAGTATATATAAAAAAGAGTAGTAAGAGAATTTAAACACCAAATGAATTTGAGATTTATTTGAAGAAATTAGAAAATCTAACCTAGACACTAATAGAGAGAGAGAGAAAGAGATTAGGTTTATTACTGCGTTTCATAAGATTAAAGAAACTATTAATATTGTGAATATAGCGATCATGTTAAAAATTTATGCATTTACTTTAAATTTGTTGGACTATTGAATTCGATCTAACACTTGCAAAATTAATGATTATCACTTTGCTTGATTCTAATTAATTCAAAGTTATTAAGAACTCGACTAGCAACATGATTTAGGCATGATAGATCTAAATCAGATTGCTCACTCAAAGGTTCCAAAAATAATAAATATTCATTTTAATATTCATTTTAAATATTCAATTTAAATATTAACTTTTTTTAGTAAATAAATTTATTGTATATTGCTAGAATACTAATGAATCGGGAAAAGAGAAGGAATAATTAACAATAAAATCTACCAAATAAATGTTTTTCGTTTAAAACGCTCTCCCACATATTAATAATTTCAAAAAATTGATTGCAATAATGTATTGAACTTAATGAAAACTCTGATTAGAAAAAGATCGACATGTGCAAAGAGTCACGCTTAATTTCTAAAAAATTGACCTGCTTTATAGACTGCTGCACATTTGTACTTAAGATGGCTTATATTTAACAAAAATTAATTACAATAAGTTCATTGCCTTTTTCATTTCCCATAAGGCTAAGAATTGAAATCAAACCTTTTGTAACCATCTTTATGTTTCGGCTAAAATTAGAAGCTAGGAATTAATTAAACTTAAATTCTCTACATTATTTTTTCTTAGCATCTCCTTAACTGATGGCTAGAAGCTTGTGGAATTCTCAATAATTCTTGCATTAAATTTCAATAATTATTTCATTTTAACACGTCACTTAATCATAATGGTGATGAACAAGCATGAAAGGATCGCGAAACAAATTATCTCAAAAGCATCATTATATTGCTTGTCAGAATTTAACATGGTGCTATTAGGTGAAATAAAAACCCCGAAACCCCTTCTTCGTTTTAAATGTCTTTCGAATCTCATATGTAATGCTCGTGAATTGAGTTTATTAGCTACTCAGGATCTCTTTATAGATTTATTAGAGAAATTCCATTAAGCTTAATGAAAAGCATTAAAGACTATGTCAGTCTTATTCTCAAGCATTTATTAAAGTTAGAACAACTTTCAATAAGATCGCTAATGGGGAATTCATTATTGATATAAAGAGTGTTAAATTGGACCTGCTATGTGTAAACATAGTATATATAAAAAGAGAGTAGTAAGAGAATTTAAACACCAAATGAATTTGAGATTTATTTGAAGAAATTAGAAAATCTAACCTAGACACTAATAGAGAGAGAGAGAAAGAGAAAAGATTTATTACTGCGTTTCATAAGATTAAAGAAACTATTAATATTGTGAATATAGCGTTCATGTTAAAAATTTATGCATTTACTTAAAATTGTTGGACTATTGAATTCGATTTAACACTTGCAAAATTAATGATTATCACTTTGCTTGATTCTAATTAATTCAAAGTAATTAAGAACTCGACTAGCAACATGATTTAGGCATGATAGATCTAAATCAGATTGCTTACTCAAAGGTTCCAAAAATAATAAATATTCATTTTTAATATTCAATTTAAATATTCAATTTAAATATTAACTTTTTTTAGTAAATAAATTTATTGTATATTGCTAGAATACTAATGAATCGGGAAAAGAGAAGGAATAATTAACAATAAAATCTACCAAATAAATGTTTTTCGTTTAAAACGCTCTCCCACATATTAATAATTTCAAGAAATTGATTGCAATAATGTATTGAACTTAATGAAAACTCTGATTAGAAAAAGATCGACATGTCCAAAGAGTCACGCTTTTAATTTCTAAAAAATTGACCTGCTTTATAGACTGCTGCACATTTGTACTTAAGATGGCTTATATTTAACAAAAATTAATTACAATAAGTTCATTGCCTTTTTCATTTCCCATAAGGCTAAGAATTGAAATCAAACCTTTTGTAACCATCTTTATGTTTCGGCTAAAATTAGAAGCTAGGAATTAATTAAACTTAAATTCTCTACATTATTTTTTCTTAGCATCTCTTTTTCTGGTGGTTAGAAGCTTGTGGAATTCTCAATAATTCTTGCATTAAATTTCAATAATTATTTCATTTTAACACGTCACTTAATCATAATGGTGATGAGCAAGCATGAAAGGTTCGCGAAACAAATTATCTCAAAGGCATCATTATATTGCTTGTCAGAATTTAACATGGTGCTATTAGGTGAAATAAAAACCCCGAAACCCCTTCTTCGTTTTAAATGTCTTTCGAATCTCATATGTAATGCTCGTGAATTAGGGTTTATTAGGTACTCTTGATCTCTTTATAGATTTATTAGAGAAATTCCATTAAGCTTAATGAAAAGCATTAAATACTATGTCAGTCTTATTCTCAAGCATTTATTAAAGTTAGAACAACTTTCAATAAGATCGCTAATGGGGAATTCATTATTGATATAAAGAGTGTTAAATTGGACCTGCTATGTGTAAACATAGTATATATAAAAAGAGAGTAGTATGAGAATTTAAAAACACCAAATGAATTTGAGATTTATTTGAAGAAATTAGATAATCTAACCTAGACACTAATAGAGAGAGAGAGAAAGAGATTAGGTTTATTACTGCGTTTCATAAGATTAAAGAAACTATTAATATTGTGAATATAGCGTTCATGTTATAAATTTATGCATTTACTTTAAATTTGTTGGACTATTGAATTCGCTCTAACACTTGCAAAATTAATGATTATCGCTTTGCTTGATTCTAATTAATTCAAAGTTATTAAGAACTCGACTAGCAACATGATTTAGGCATGATAGATCTAAATCAGGTTGCTTACTCAAAGATTCCAATAATAATAAATATTCATTTTTAATATTCATTTTTAATATTCAATTTTAATATTCATTTTAAATATTAACTTTTTTTAGTAAATAAATTTATTGTATATTGCTAGAATACTAATGAATCGGGAAAAGAGAAGGAATAATTAACAATAAAATCTATTAAATAAATGTTTTTCGTTTAAAACGCTCTCCCACATATTAATAATTTCAAGAAATTGATTGCAATAATGTATTGAACTTAATGAAAACTCTGATTAGAAAAAGATCGACATGTCCAAAGAGTCACGCTTTTAATTTCTAAAAAATTGACCTGCTTTATAGACTGCTGCACATTTGTACTTAAGATGGCTTATATTTAACAAAAATTAATTACAATAAGTTCATTGCCTTTTTCATTTCCCATAAGGCTAAGAATTGAAATCAAACCTTTTGTAACCATCTTTATGTTTCGGCTAAAATTAGAAGCTAGGAATTAATTAAACTTAAATTCTCTACATTATTTTTTCTTAGCATCTCTTTTTCTGGTGGTTAGAAGCTTGTGGAATTCTCAATAATTCTTGCATTAAATTTCAATAATTATTTCATTTTAACACGTCACTTAATCATAATGGTGATGAGCAAGCATGAAAGGTTCGCGAAACAAATTATCTCAAAGGCATCATTATATTGCTTGTCAGAATTTAACATGGTGCTATTAGGTGAAATAAAAAACCCCGAAACCCCTTCTTCGTTTTAAATGTCTTTCGAATCTCATATGTAATGCTCGTGAATTAGGGTTTATTAGGTACTCTTGATCTCTTTATAGATTTATTAGAGAAATTCCATTAAGCTTAATGAAAAGCATTAAATACTATGTCAGTCTTATTCTCAAGCATTTATTAAAGTTAGAACAACTTTCAATAAGATCGCTAATGGGGAATTCATTATTGATATAAAGAGTGTTAAATTGGACCTGCTATGTGTAAACATAGTATATATAAAAAGAGAGTAGTAAGAGAATTTAAACACCAAATGAATTTGAGATTTATTTGAAGAAATTAGAAAATCTAACCTAGACACTAATAGAGAGAGAGAGAGAGAGAGAAAGAGATTAGGTTTATTACTGCGTTTCATAAGATTAAAGAAACTATTAATTTTGTGAATATAGCGTTCTTGTTAAAAATTTATGCATTTACTTAAATTTGTTGGACTATTGAATTCGATTTAACACTTGCAAAATTAATGATTATCGCTTTGCTTGATTCTAATTTATTCAAAGTATTTAAGAACTCGACTAGCAACATGATTTAGGCATGATAGATCTAAATCAGGTTGCTTACTCAAAGGTTCCAAAAATAATAAATATTCATTTTTAATATTCAATTTTAATATTCATTTTAAATATTAACTTTTTTTAGTAAATAAATTTATTGTATATTGCTAGAATACTAATGAATCGGGAAAAGAGAAGGTATAATTAACAATAAAATCTACCAAATAAATGTTTTTCGTTTAAAACGCTCTCCCACATATTAATAATTTCAAAAAATTGATTGCAATAATGTATTGAACTTAATGAAAACTCTGATTAGAAAAAGATCGACATGTGCAAAGAGTCACGCTTTTAATTTCTAAAAAATTGACCTGCTTTATAGACTGCTGCACATTTGTACTTAAGATGGCTTATATTTAACAAAAATTAATTACAATAAGTTCATTGCCTTTTTCATTTCCCATAAGGCTAAGAATTGAAATCAAACCTTTTGTAACCATCTTTATGTTTCGGCTAAAATTAGAAGCTAGGAATTAATTAAACTTAAATTCTCTACATTATTTTTTCTTAGCATCTCTTTTTCTGGTGGTTAGAAGCTTGTGGAATTCTCAATAATTCTTGCATTAAATTTCAATAATTATTTCATTTTAACACGTCACTTAATCATAATGGTGATGAGCAAGCATGAAAGGTTCGCGAAACAAATTATCTCAAAGGCATCATTATATTGCTTGTCAGAATTTAACATGGTGCTATTAGGTGAAATAAAAACCCCGAAACCCCTTCTTCGTTTTAAATGTCTTTCGAATCTCATATGTAATGCTCGTGAATTAGGGTTTATTAGGTACTCTTGATCTCTTTATAGATTTATTAGAGAAATTCCATTAAGCTTAATGAAAAGCATTAAATACTATGTCAGTCTTATTCTCAAGCATTTATTAAAGTTAGAACAACTTTCAATAAGATCGCTAATGGGGAATTCATTATTGATATAAAGAGTGTTAAATTGGACCTGCTATGTGTAAACATAGTATATATAAAAAGAGAGTAGTAAGAGAATTTAAACACCAAATGAATTTGAGATTTATTTGAAGAAATTAGAAAATCTAACCTAGACACTAATAGAGAGAGAGAGAGAGAGAGAAAGAGATTAGGTTTATTACTGCGTTTCATAAGATTAAAGAAACTATTAATTTTGTGAATATAGCTATTTTGTTTAAAAATTTATGCATTTACTTTAAATTTCTTGGACTATTGAATTCGCTCTAACACTTGCAAAATTAATGATTATCGCTTTGCTTGATTCTAATTAATTCAAAGTTATTAAGAACTTGACTAGCAACATGATTTAGGCATGATAGATCTAAATCAGGTTGCTTACTCAAAGGTTCCAAAAATAATAAATATTCATTTTTAATATTCATTTTAAATACTCAATTTTAATATTCATTTTAAATATTAACTTTTTTTAGTAAATAAATTTATTGTATATTGCTAGAATACTAATGAATCGGGAAAAGAGAAGGAATAATTAACAATATAATCTACCAAATAAATGTTTTTCGTTTAAAACGCTCTCCCACATATTAATAATTTCAAGAAATTGATTGCAATAATGTATTGAACTTAATGAAAACTCTGATTAGAAAAAGATCGACATGTCCAAAGAGTCACGCTTTTAATTTCTAAAAAATTGACCTGCTTTATAGACTGCTGCACATTTGTACTTAAGATGGCTTATATTTAACAAAAATTAATTACAATAAGTTCATTGCCTTTTTCATTTCCCATAAGGCTAAGAATTGAAATCAAACCTTTTGTAACCATCTTTATGTTTCGGCTAAAATTAGAAGCTAGGAATTAATTAAACTTAAATTCTCTACATTATTTTTTCTTAGCATCTCTTTTTCTGGTGGTTAGAAGCTTGTGGAATTCTCAATAATTCTTGCATTAAATTTCAATAATTATTTCATTTTAACACGTCACTTAATCATAATGGTGATGAGCAAGCATGAAAGGTTCGCGAAACAAATTATCTCAAAGGCATCATTATATTGCTTGTCAGAATTTAACATGGTGCTATTAGGTGAAATAAAAACCCCGAAACCCCTTCTTCGTTTTAAATGTCTTTCGAATCTCATATGTAATGCTCGTGAATTAGGGTTTATTAGGTACTCTTGATCTCTTTATAGATTTATTAGAGAAATTCCATTAAGCTTAATGAAAAGCATTAAAGACTATGTCAGTCTTATTCTCAAGCATTTATTAAAGTTAGAACAACTTTCAATAAGATCGCTAATGGAGAATTCATTATTGATATAAAGAGTGTTAAATTGGACCTGCTATGTGTAAACATAGTATATATAAAAAAGAGTAGTATGAGAATTT
>ARYC01019580.1:0-11818 GCA_000711775.1 Oxytricha trifallax
TGAATTTGAGATTTATTTGAAGAAATTAGATAATCTAACCTAGACACTAATAGAGAGAGAGAGAAAGAGATTAGGTTTATTACTGCGTTTCATAAGATTAAAGAAACTATTAATTTTGTGAATATAGCGTTCTTGTTAAAAATTTATGCATTTACTTAAATTTGTTGGACTATTGAATTCGATTTAACACTTGCAAAATTAATGATTATCACTTTGCTTGATTCTAATTAATTCAAAGTAATTAAGAACTCGACTAGCAACATGATTTAGGCATGATAGATCTAAATCAGATTGCTTACTCAAAGGTTCCAAAAATAATAAATATTCATTTTTAATATTCATTTTAAATATTCAATTTAAATATTAACTTTTTTTAGTAAATAAATTTATTGTATATTGCTAGAATACTAATGAATCGGGAAAAGAGAAGGAATAATTAACAATAAAATCTACCAAATAAATGTTTTTCGTTTAAAACGCTCTCCCACATATTAATAATTTCAAGAAATTGATTGCAATACTGTATTGAACTTAATGAAAACTCTGATTAGAAAAAGATCGACATGTGCAAAGAGTCACGCTTTTGTTTCTAAAAAATTGACCTGCTTTATAGACTGCTGCACATTTGTACTAAGATGGCTTATATTTAACAAAAATTAATTACAATAAGTCATTGCCTTTTTCATTTCCCATAAGGCTAAGAATTGAAATCAAACCTTTTGTAACCATTTTTATGTTTCGGCTAAAATTAGAAGCTAGGAATTAATTAAACTTAAATTCTACATTATTTTTTCTTAGCATCTCCTTAAATGGTGGCTAGAAGCTTGTGGAATTCTCAATAATTCTTGCATTAAAATTCAATAATTGTTTCATTTTAACACGTCACTTAATCATAATGGTGATGAGCAAGCATGAAAGATTAGCGAAACAAATTATCTCAAAGGCATCATTATATTGCTTGTCAGAATATAACATGGTGCTATTAGGCGAAATAAAAACCCCGAAACCCCTTCTTCGTTTTAAATGTCTTCGATCTCATATGTAATGCTCGTGAATTAGGGTTTATTAGGTACTCTTGATCTCTTTATAGATTTATTAGAGAAATTCCATTAAGCTTAATGAAAAGCATTAAAGACTATGTCAGTCTTATTCTCAAGCATTTATTAAAGTTAGAACAACTTTCAATAAGATCGCTAATGGAGAATTCATTATTGATATAAAGAGTGTTAAATTGGACCTGCTATGTGTAAACATAGTATATATAAAAAAGAGTAGTATGAGAATTTAAACACCAAATGAATTGAGATTATTTGAAGATTGAAAATCTAACCTAGACACTATAGAGACAGAGAGAAAGAATTAGGATTTACCGCGTTTCATAAGATTAAAGAAACTATTAATTTTGTGAATATAGCGTTCTTGTTAAAAATTTATGCATTTACTTAAATTTGTTGGACTATTGAATTCGATTTAACACTTGCAAAATTAATGATTATCACTTTGCTTGATTCTAATTAATTCAAAGTAATTAAGAACTCGACTAGCAACATGATTTAGGCATGATAGATCTAAATCAGATTGCTTACTCAAAGGTTCCAAAAATAATAAATATTCATTTTTAATATTCAATTTAAATATTCAATTTAAATATTAACTTTTTTTAGTAAATAAATTTATTGTATATTGCTAGAATACTAATGAATCGGGAAAAGAGAAGGAATAATTAACAATAAAATCTACCAAATAAATGTTTTTCGTTTAAACGCTCTCCCACATATTAATAATTTCAAGAAATTGATTGCAATAATGTATTGAACTTAATGAAAACTCTGATTAGAAAAAGATCGACATGTCCAAAGAGTCACGCTTTTAATTTCTAAAAAATTGACCTGCTTTATAGACTGCTGCACATTTGTACTTAAATGGCTTATATTTAACAAAAATTAATTACAATAAGTTCATTGCCTATTTCATTTCCCATAAGGCTAAGAATTGAATCAAACCTTTTGTAACCATCTTTATGTTTCGGCTAAAATTAGAAGCTAGGAATTAATTAAACTTAAATTCTCTACATTATTTTTTCTTAGCATCTCCTTAAATGGTGGCTAGAAGCTTGTGGAATTCTCAATAATTCTTGCATTAAAATTCAATAATTGTTTCATTTTAACACGTCACTTAATCATAATGGTGATGAGCAAGCATGAAAGATTAGCGAAACAAATTATCTCAAAGGCATCATTATATTGCTTGTCAGAATATAACATGGTGCTATTAGGCGAAATAAAAACCACGAAACCCCTTCTTCGTTTTAAATGTCTTTCGAATCTCATATGTAATGCTCGTGAATTAGGGTTTATTAGGTACTCTTGATCTCTTTATAGATTTATTAGAGAAATTCCATTAAGCTTAATGAAAAGCATTAAAGACTATGTCAGTCTTATTCTCAAGCATTTATTAAAGTTAGAACAACTTTCAATAAGATCGCTAATGGAGAATTCATTATTGATATAAAGAGTGTTAAATTGGACCTGCTATGTGTAAACATAGTATATATAAAAAAGAGTAGTATGAGAATTTAAACACCAAAGCAATTATGATTTATTTGAAGAAATTAGATAATCTAACCTAGACACTAATAGAGAGAGAGAGAAAGAGATTAGGTTTATTACTGCGTTTCATAAGATTAAAGAAACTATTAATATTGTGAATATAGCGTTCATGTTATAAATTTATGCATTTACTTTAAATTTGTTGGACTATTGAATTCGCTCTAACACTTGCAAAATTAATGATTATCGCTTTGCTTGATTCTAATTAATTCAAAGTTATTAAGAACTCGACTAGCAACATGATTTAGGCATGATAGATCTAAATCAGGTTGCTCACTCAAAGGTTCCAATAATAATAAATATTCATTTTAATATTCATTTTAAATATTCATTTTAAATATTAACTTTTTTTAGTAAATAAATTTATTGTATATTGCTAGAATACTAATGAATCGGGAAAAGAGAAGGTATAATTAACAATAAAATCTACCAAATAAATGTTTTTCGTTTAAAACGCTCTCCCACATATTAATAATTTCAAAAAATTGATTGCAATAATGTATTGAACTTAATGAAAACTCTGATTAGAAAAAGATCGACATGTGCAAAGAGTCACGCTTTTAATTTCTAAAAAATTGACCTGCTTTATAGACTGCTGCACATTTGTACTTAAGATGGCTTATATTTAACAAAAATTAATTACAATAAGTTCATTGTCTTTTTCATTTCCCATAAGGCTTAGAATTGAAATCAAACCTTTTGTAACCATTTTTATGTTTCGGCTAAAATTAGAAGCTAGGAATTAATTAAACTTAAATTCTCTACATTATTTTTTCTTAGCATCTCCTTAACTGATGGCTAGAAGCTTGTGGAATTCTCAATAATTCTTGCATTAAATTTCAATAATTGTTTCATTTTAACACGTCACTTAATCATAATGGTGATGAACAAGCATGAAAGGATCGCGAAACAAATTATTTCAAAAGCATCATTATATTGCTTGTCAGAATTTAACATGGTGCTATTAGGTGAAATAAAAACCCCGAAACCCCTTCTTCGTTTTAAATGTCTTTCGAATCTCATATGTAATGCTCGTGAATTAGGGTTTATTAGGTACTCTTGATCTCTTTATAGATTTATTAGAGAAATTCCATTAAGCTTAATGAAAAGCATTAAAGACTATGTCAGTCTTATTCTCAAGCATTTATTAAAGTTAGAACAACTTTCAATAAAGATCGCTAATGGGGAATTCATTATTGATATAAAGAGTGTTAAATTGGACCTGCTATGTGTAAACATAGTATATATAAAAAGAGAGTAGTAAGAGAATTTAAACACCAAATGAATTTGAGATTTATTTGAAGAAATTAGAAAATCTAACCTAGACACTAATAGAGAGAGAGAGAGAGAGAGAAAGAGATTAGGTTTATTACTGCGTTTCATAAGATTAAAGAAACTATTAATTTTGTGAATATAGCTATTTTGTTATAAATTTATGCATTTACTTTAAATTTCTTGGACTATTGAATTCGCTCTAACACTTGCAAAAATTAATGATTATCGCTTTGCTTGATTCTAATTAATTCAAAGTTATTAAGAACTCGACTAGCAACATGATTTAGGCATGATAGATCTAAATCAGGTTGCTCACTCAAAGGTTCCAATAATAATAAATATTCATTTTAATATTCATTTTAAATATTCATTTTAAATATTAACTTTTTTTAGTAAATAAATTTATTGTATATTGCTAGAATACTAATGAATCGGGAAAAGAGAAGGTATAATTAACAATAAAATCTACCAAATAAATGTTTTTCGTTTAAAACGCTCTCCCACATATTAATAATTTCAAAAAATTGATTGCAATAATGTATTGAACTTAATGAAAACTCTGATTAGAAAAAGATCGACATGTGCAAAGAGTCACGCTTTTAATTTCTAAAAAATTGACCTGCTTTATAGACTGCTGCACATTTGTACTAAAGATGGCTTATATTTAACAAAAATTAATTACATTAAGTTCATTGCCTTTTTCATTTCCCATAAAGCTAAGAATTGAAATCAAACCTTTTGTAACCATCTTTATGTTTCGGCTTAAATTAGGAAGCTAGGAATTAATTAAACTTAAATTCTCTACATTATTTTTTCTTAGCATCTCCTTAAATGGTGGCTAGAAGCTTGTGGAATTCTCAATAATTCTTGCATTATAATTCAATAATTGTTTCATTTTAACACGTTACTTAATCATAATTGTGATGAGCAAGCATGAAAGATTAGCGAAACAAATTATCTCAAAGGCATCATTATATTGCTTGTCAGAATATAACATGGTGCTATTAGGTGAAATAAAAACCCCGAAACCCCTTCTTCGTTTTAAATGTCTTTCATCTCCTACTGCTTAATGCTCGTGAGTTAGGGTTTATTAGGTACTCTTGATCTCTTTATAGATTTATTAGAGAAATTCCATTAAGCTTAATGAAAAGCATTAAAGGCTATGTCAGTCTTATTCTCAAGCATTTATTAAAGTTAGAACAACTTTTAATCAAAACCCTTTATTTAGATTTATATGTGCTTCGATTTGTTGTGTATTGTAAGGATCTTATTATGGTTAGTATAGAATTTATTATAATTTGCTAAATTATAAATTGATTTCCTCTTTATTATGGTTTATATTTGATGTATAATAAATAGATTTACATCCCTTCCTTTATCCCCTACCCCCCCATAAATATGCCATCTCAATTGAAAAATTTACTACCACAGCCTGAATCGAATTTTTTAGTGACATCTCGACTTCATGATCTATTAAATTTACAAAAAATAATATAAAATTTTCAAATTTATTTTCTAATTAAAAGCTATAAATACGGTTTTTCTTCTTCCTCCGACTTTTTCACACATTCTCCCATTAGAAAATAATTTTTATTAGGTTTCTATCTTAAAATAATAATATATTAATTATTTTTATTGACATAATATAATATAACATCCATGATTTAATTTAAAAATATAAATCACTATCATCACCATCAATCACTATATTTTAAAAAAATTTTATGAATGACTTTATAATTATTTTTGTTTCCAATTCTGTCTTATTTTTATTTTTTTATTATAAATCAGAAATTTTTTAAAATTATAATTTACTTTATCTATAAAGACAATAATTTTTTAATAATTTGATATAATAGAAAATATTAGGAGATAATAAATATTATATAGGAACTTCATCGGTATTAATAATTCTTATAAAATGAAGTACTGATAAATTAAAATTACATTAGTTTTGAGGTTTTTACTTTACTTATTAGTACTACAATAAATTCAAGATAAATAAAATTAATATTTAGCATTTTAGTGATTGTATAAAAATGAAAAAATATTTGAAGGTTTAATGCATGATGCTTTGACTTTTAATTCTTTATACTTTTTTACATCTTTATCAATAAAAATGGAAGGATACTTAATTTTAACAAATAACTATTAAAATGTCAATAATAATTTTGGCCCCCCCCAAAAACACGCAAAAATTTTTATCCGATTATTTTTTTTCCGTAATTACGTATTAATTTTTTTACGTAATTTTAAAAATCTGAAAATACGTAAAAATGAATTTTATAACTTTTTTTAAGTCAATTTTTATTATGATTAATTTTATTTTCATTTTACTTAAAAATTTTAAATGACACTTAATCAAGCTTACATATAATATATTTTTTATTTTTTAAATTTTAATAATTACTTAACATTAAAATGATATACATAAAATCATAAAATTGATATCAATTATTTAATAAATTTTAAGGAATTCATTAATTCTTAAAACTTCAATTAAGATTATTTGACTAAATTTTACTTATTTATTATAAAATGAATATGATTCAAATTTTTATAGAATTATTATGTTCTTTAATTGTCTTAAGAGTAATAAAGTAATAGAGCTTAATGGTTTAGTAACAAAAGAAATATAAGAATTAATAATTAATTTTTTTTAAAAAATTATCAGTTAAGCTAGTAATAATTACCAATAATATCTTCTTTGACTAATTATTATACATCAACTTTTAATTTTTAATAAAGGTAGATGATGAATAATTTAGATCTAACCTGAATACTTTAAACATTCTAAAAGTATTAAGGAAATTATGAATTATATTTTGCATACAGATTTAAGAATATATTTATATTAGAGATTTGAAGCATTGGCTCTATAAGATTTTCTGAACATTATTATAAAAATTTTAATAGATAAATTACTCTTAAATTCATTAGAACTTATAATTTTAACTGACGAAGTTTCTAAACAAAGCTTAAATAGACATTTAGAGTAAGTATATTATAAATTAATTATTGTATAAAAAATACCTTGAATAAATAAGGAAACTAATTAAAGATAATTTTTTAAAGGGAAATTAATAGAACTATGAAGTAAATAAATTTTATCTTAAAATAAATAATTATTTAATTGATTTGTTCAAAGGGGGAATACTGGTTAAGTTTTGTGATTCATAATTTATTTTATTAAAATTGTATCTAGAATTTATAAATTTAAATAAATACACAATTTGATTTTTTCTAAATGAATCGGATATGATTAACGGTTAAATTGAAAATTAATAATAAGTATCTTTGCTTATATTGTCTATTGAAGATATATGATGAACTAAAATTTATTTCAATTACAATTTTTTAAATAATAAATTATTACCTTAAGTTAATTGATTAATTATCTATAAGATTTCTTAAGTGAAATTAAATTACTTTGTAATTTAGTAACATGATTAATTTGGAATTGAATTATAAATAAATCTTATTAATTAATATACTTTATTGATTTTTGAAATGTCTCAAAAAATTTGTTATATTATTTTTTTCTGAAGAGCACTAAAATGAAATGGTGGTTATTATTGCTATTATGATTATGATTCTTTTTAAGAAACAAAAGCCTATTATATTGTTTTTTTTAATTATCTTAAAACGATAATATCTAGCTTTCTGGATTAATTAAGGGATATTAGCTTTAGTAAAATTCAGTTAAAATTGCGGATTTATAGAAGAATTGATTGTTTTATAGTTTATCTCACTCTTAATTTATAATATACACGATTTTTATTTCATATTCATTTATTTAATCGAATGTATATCAATAATTCTTTTTATTATTCGAGAATATTTAAGATATACTATTTCGATTGAAACTTAGCATATGTATTATAAATTGATAAATATAGTTTATATTCAATATTTTAGATTTATATATTATTTATATGAGTATATGCTATAGTGTTATATCTAGTGTAAATACTCAATTAAATTCACAATTTTAATTCAATAAATATATCAAAATTTCATAATTTTAGTTATAATTTCCTAAAAAAAAGTCTTATTAATAAATATTAAGATTAGACTTTGAAATTTAAAAATTCATTTTTACGAATTTTCAGATTTTTAAAATTACGTAAAAAAATTAATACGTAATTACGGAAAAAAAATAATCGGATAAAATTTTTTGCGTGTTTTTGGGGGGCCATAATTTTAATAATTTGCAAATGTTTGTGTGTTAATTAGAAGTAAGAGATTTATAGATTAATGTTTTTCATAAAATAAACTAACTTTAGTTTAAATTAAGCTAAAAGTTTACTAAAAGACGATCTTTATAGTTTTATTTAAATAAGATCATTACTTTTAAAAAGACAGAATTTGAAATAAGGTAAATTATAATTTCTGATTTATGAAAAAAAATGAAAATAAGACAGAATTGAATAGAAAAATAAATATAAAGTTAATCATACTAATTTTTTGAAATATGTTGAATGATGGTGATGTAAGTGATTAATATTTTCAATTAAATAATGTTTGTTATGTTATATTATGTCAATAAAAATAATTAATATAATATTATTTTAAGATAGAAATTTAATAATTATTATTTTCTAATGTGAGTATGTGAGAAAAAGTCGACGGACGAAGGAAAACTTATCAAAAATAAAAGATTATATCGTATTTAAAGCTTTTAGTTAGAAAAAAAATTGAAAATTTTAATATATCATGAAGTCGAGATGTCACTAAAGAATTCGATTCAGGCTGTGGGAGTAAATTTTTCAATTGAGATGGCATATTTTATGGGGGGGTAGGGGATAGGGGAAGGGGAGTGGTAGGTGAGGTAGGGGGGGTAGGGGTATCGGGGAGAACATATAGCATCAAGTTCATACACGCTGATGAAGCAGTGTTTACATTTAACAACTTTATTAATAAGACTTGGTATAAAAATTATGATAACTTAGAAGTAAATGACTAAAGAGTAAAGACTGTCACTTACGCTATTTTGGCTGGTATTAGCGAAGATTCAGGCTTAGAAAGTTATGTAATTCATCCTCGCTCTATTAAACGAGAGTAGTATATTGAGTTTTTGCATAAGCGAAGAGATAAATACAACGACTAAGAAATCATTCTGTATGATGACAATCTCTCAATTCATAAGACTAAGGAGTCTAAGAAAGCTTATGAAGAGTTAAACACTCCAGTATACAACGTTCCTTATACCCCATAATTTAATGGAATTGAATTTTATTGGAGCTAAATCAAGACTTACTACAAGAAGCTACTGCTGTATCATCTAATGCATGATTTACCAATTTATACAGTAGACTTAATACAAATTAGTAGCAAGAGAGTGAATAAAGAAAGACTACGATATGTGCAAGGAAAGGGAAAATGAATGTTTATTAATAAGTTTTAGACTTAAATGAATGAAATAGTTCACATTTTTAATTAGCCCATAATAGGATTTGGCTTAACTCTCTTTTCTTCTTCTTAAGGCTTAGAAGTCTTATGTTTCTTCTCTTGCTGCTATCTCCTGCATCAATGTTCATATCTTCTAGCTTCTAAATATTTTTATAAAGTTTTTGCTGACTTAATGAACTGTCTGCTGTTTTTCTCTCTGTGAACCTTAGGATGCTCTTTCATAAGATATATAACAGTGCCAGATTTTCCTACAAAGTTATGAATTAACGCTTACTTGAAGGCTTAGGATGCTATTTAAGCTCCTCTAGCCAAGCTGTGCTAATTAGAATGCCTTGCTTCTTATAGTCTTTAGTGAAATAGAATATCGTTCTTTTGAGCTTCTTCAATTACTTCTCTGAGATAATCCTCTTTTATTGTCCCAAGAACACCAAAGAAGAAGTTCCTCTCTGATAATTTATTGGAGAGTTGTTCTTGGTAGGAAGGTAAACAACTACTTACTCATCTTTCATCGCATTCTCATAAGATTGTTACTGAAATCTCAGGGTAGTTAGGAATTTCAATTAGTTTAATCTCTTTTTTTTAAAAGCTTTCTTCTCCTCACAAAGTATTGCTTTTAAGAATGAAATTTTGGAACCTTTCATCGTTGAAAGGAATAAACCAACTGTAAAATAAATTAATAGTCAACAAGTTATCTTAACATGTAAAGTGAGGTATCGATAGAGATCTTCTTAACTTCTGAATCTTGCTATAATTTCTTGAGCCTCAACTCTTTTCATTTGATCATTGAATGATTCCATCTTTGTTCCTCTTCCTATTAATGAATTTCAAGTTTTAATATATAGACTTCTGGATCCTTTCCTTTAAAATCTTACTATTAAATATGGGCATCTTATAGGAGGTCAACCCTGTAAAGATACGTGGAGAAAGTTCGCAGAAGCTGTAACAAACTTCAGAGATGGAGCTCCATTTTTATCAATTTAGTTCCATTAAATTAGTACTAAATTTGTTTAAATTTAAGTAGTACCAGTACTAAATTTGTTTAAGTTTAATCGGCACCAATTTAATAGCACCAAAACATAATTAGTACTTAGTTTTAAACTAATGAATTTTTAATGGAAAAATTCAAAAATAATTCAAAATCTAATTTTTACCATTACCAACCTCAATTTATACTCAATTGGTACCAATATTAAAAATATTAAGCATGATTGTTAGAAACTAAGAATAAATATGATCTCTAACACTTCAAAATCAACCATTTTTGCTGCAGGGCCAACCCCTATACAGAGAAACTATAACTTTAGAGGGTATAAGAGATTTATAAAAGATATTTAAATTTAAATTTAAACATTGCGTCTAACTTAAATCGCAAAGCAGTCTCTCTTGGCAGTGGATAATCATAGCTAAACTTTGGCTAAACTAAGAAGCCTGAAATTATTTATGTTAAGAGGAAGGTATAGCTAAGAGTCCTTGAGTTTAAAGCAGAAGTCTTAAAAATTGAGGTTTAAAAAAAAGAAAGAGAGCTCAGAGAAAGGACTTTAAATATAAATTGAATATGTTGAGGAGCTAAAAGAACAGCTTCTTATTGTAAAGATAAAAAATACTTTAATGTTAATACTGCTAGAATTTCTTCTTAACTGAATAGAGATTGAAGAGACACCTAAAGAGGTACACACTGGCAAAGCCAACATATATTTCAAGCATGACAAAGTGCATGGAAAGTACTTATGTATAACTTGTATGGAGTCTTATACTCACTCTACAAAAGTTAAAAGGCATATGCAAAATCACCTCAGTAAGTTCTTGATTTAAGATTTAGAGACTTAAAAAAAACTTGTACCTGCTAAAAGAAAATCAAATACTCTTGAGTCTTAAAGAGAGTAATATGAGAAGTTCAAGAGACAGAAATGATAAGAATCGATGAACTAACCTGCAGGCAATACAATTCTAGCCTGCTTCCAAGCAAAAGTTATGAACATTCCTGCATTGAATGCAATTAATCTAAGTAGTTGTATTGAGAATTATTTGCATATAAGTCTGCCTAACAAGGCTAAGCTTATAGTGGTTGATAAGTATGCATACAAGGTGTACCCTCTCAGCCATCTCCTGAAGAATAGTCAGTACAAAAATGAGTTTGCTAACGTATAAATGATTCTTAGAGAGGTATAGAGAAGATATTGCAAGTAATTGCTTAAGCTAGATGGTGTCATTTAGGCTATAGTTTTATCGCACTATGAATTAAGAAATATGAAATGACTCTGAGAGATTGGGGGGAAGTTTCCTGCAATCGAGGAAGTTTCCTGCACTTTTTTTTATATATGTAAATTTATTAAATTTTACATATAAATTATAGAATTAAAATTTTTATAACTCATTTATATTAAGAGAATATTTATGCATCATATAAGTATTTCAAGAAAATATTGTCTAAAATTAAAAAGATATGGAATGACAAGTTAAATTCAATTAGAATTTCAATAAAAATTGGATGCAATACTTGCAATTATCATAATAACAGAGAG
>ARYC01019581.1:0-16560 GCA_000711775.1 Oxytricha trifallax
AAAATTCAGTTAAAATTGCGGATTTATAGAAGAATTGATTGTTTTATAGTTTATCTCACTCTTAATTTATAATATACACGATTTTTATTTCATATTCATTTATTTAATCGAATGTATATCAATAATTCTTTTTATTATTCGAGAATATTTAAGATATACTATTTCGATTGAAACTTAGCATATGTATTATAAATTGATAAATATAGTTTATATTCAATATTTTAGATTTATATATTATTTATATGAGTATATGCTATAGTGTTATATCTAGTGTAAATACTCAATTAAATTCACAATTTTAATTCAATAAATATATCAAAATTTCATAATTTTAGTTATAATTTCCTAAAAAAAAGTCTTATTAATAAATATTAAGATTAGACTTTGAAATTTAAAAATTCATTTTTACGAATTTTCAGATTTTTAAAATTACGTAAAAAAATTAATACGTAATTACGGAAAAAAAATAATCGGATAAAATTTTTTGCGTGTTTTTGGGGGGGGCCATAATTTTAATAATTTGCAAATGTTTGTGTGTTAATTAGAAGTAAGAGATTTATAGATTAATGTTTTTCATAAAATAAACTAACTTTAGTTTAAATTAAGCTAAAAGTTTACTAAAAGACGATCTTTATAGTTTTATTTAAATAAGATCATTACTTTTAAAAAGACAGAATTTGAAATAAGGTAAATTATAATTTCTGATTTATGAAAAAAAATGAAAATAAGACAGAATTGAATAGAAAAATAAATATAAAGTTAATCATACTAATTTTTTGAAATATGTTGAATGATGGTGATGTAAGTGATTAATATTTTCAATTAAATAATGTTTGTTATGTTATATTATGTCAATAAAAATAATTAATATAATATTATTTTAAGATAGAAATTTAATAATTATTATTTTCTAATGTGAGTATGTGAGAAAAAGTCGACGGACGAAGGAAAACTTATCAAAAATAAAAGATTATATCGTATTTAAAGCTTTTAGTTAGAAAAAAAATTGAAAATTTTAATATATCATGAAGTCGAGATGTCACTAAAGAATTCGATTCAGGCTGTGGGAGTAAATTTTTCAATTGAGATGGCATATTTTATGGGGGGGTAGGGGATAGGGGAAGGGGAGTGGTAGGTGAGGTAGGGGGGGTAGGGGTATCGGGGAGAACATATAGCATCAAGTTCATACACGCTGATGAAGCAGTGTTTACATTTAACAACTTTATTAATAAGACTTGGTATAAAAATTATGATAACTTAGAAGTAAATGACTAAAGAGTAAAGACTGTCACTTACGCTATTTTGGCTGGTATTAGCGAAGATTCAGGCTTAGAAAGTTATGTAATTCATCCTCGCTCTATTAAACGAGAGTAGTATATTGAGTTTTTGCATAAGCGAAGAGATAAATACAACGACTAAGAAATCATTCTGTATGATGACAATCTCTCAATTCATAAGACTAAGGAGTCTAAGAAAGCTTATGAAGAGTTAAACACTCCAGTATACAACGTTCCTTATACCCCATAATTTAATGGAATTGAATTTTATTGGAGCTAAATCAAGACTTACTACAAGAAGCTACTGATGTATCATCTAATGCATGATTTACCAATTGATACAGTAAACTTAATTTAGAGAGTGAATAATGATAAGACTACGATATGTGCAAGGAAAGGGAAAATGAATGTTTATTAATAAGTTTTAGACTTAAATGAATGAAATAGTTCACATTTTTAATTAGCCCATAATAGGATTTGGCTTAACTCTCTTTTCTTCTTCTTAAGGCTTAGAAGTCTTATGTTTCTTCTCTTGCTGCTATCTCCTGCATCAATGTTCATATCTTCTAGCTTCTAAATATTTTTATAAAGTTTTTGCTGACTTAATGAACTGTCTGCTGTTTTTCTCTCTGTGAACCTTAGGATGCTCTTTCATAAGATATATAACAGTGCCAGATTTTCCTACAAAGTTATGAATTAACGCTTACTTGAAGGCTTAGGATGCTATTTAAGCTCCTCTAGCCAAGCTGTGCTAATTAGAATGCCTTGCTTCTTATAGTCTTTAGTGAAATAGAATATCGTTCTTTTGAGCTTCTTCAATTACTTCTCTGAGATAATCCTCTTTTATTGTCCCAAGAACACCAAAGAAGAAGTTCCTCTCTGATAATTTATTGGAGAGTTGTTCTTGGTAGGAAGGTAAACAACTACTTACTCATCTTTCATCGCATTCTCATAAGATTGTTACTGAAATCTCAGGGTAGTTAGGAATTTCAATTAGTTTAATCTCTTTTTTTTAAAAGCTTTCTTCTCCTCACAAAGTATTGCTTTTAAGAATGAAATTTTGGAACCTTTCATCGTTGAAAGGAATAAACCAACTGTAAAATAAATTAATAGTCAACAAGTTATCTTAACATGTAAAGTGAGGTATCGATAGAGATCTTCTTAACTTCTGAATCTTGCTATAATTTCTTGAGCCTCAACTCTTTTCATTTGATCATTGAATGATTCCATCTTTGTTCCTCTTCCTATTAATGAATTTCAAGTTTTAATATATAGACTTCTGGATCCTATCCTTTAAAATCTTACTATTAAATATGGGCATCTTATAGGAGGTCAACCCTGTAAAGATACGTGGAGAAAGTTCGCAGAAGCTGTAACAAACTTCAGAGATGGAGCTCCATTTTTATCAATTTAGTTCCATTAAATTAGTACTAAATTTGTTTAAATTTAAGTAGTACCAGTACTAAATTTGTTTAAGTTTAATCGGCACCAATTTAATAGCACCAAAACATAATTAGTACTTAGTTTTAAACTAATGAATTTTTAATGGAAAAATTCAAAAATAATTCAAAATCTAATTTTTACCATTACCAACCTCAATTTATACTCAATTGGTACCAATATTAAAAATATTAAGCATGATTGTTAGAAACTAAGAATAAATATGATCTCTAACACTTCAAAATCAACCATTTTTGCTGCAGGGCCAACCCCTATACAGAGAAACTATAACTTTAGAGGGTATAAGAGATTTATAAAAGATATTTAAATTTAAATTTAAACATTGCGTCTAACTTAAATCGCAAAGCAGTCTCTCTTGGCAGTGGATAATCATAGCTAAACTTTGGCTAAACTAAGAAGCCTGAAATTATTTATGTTAAGAGGAAGGTATAGCTAAGAGTCCTTGAGTTTAAAGCAGAAGTCTTAAAAATTGAGGTTTAAAAAAAAGAAAGAGAGCTCAGAGAAAGGACTTTAAATATAAATTGAATATGTTGAGGAGCTAAAAGAACAGCTTCTTATTGTAAAGATAAAAAATACTTTAATGTTAATACTGCTAGAATTTCTTCTTAACTGAATAGAGATTGAAGAGACACCTAAAGAGGTACACACTGGCAAAGCCAACATATATTTCAAGCATGACAAAGTGCATGGAAAGTACTTATGTATAACTTGTATGGAGTCTTATACTCACTCTACAAAAGTTAAAAGGCATATGCAAAATCACCTCAGTAAGTTCTTGATTTAAGATTTAGAGACTTAAAAAAAACTTGTACCTGCTAAAAGAAAATCAAATACTCTTGAGTCTTAAAGAGAGTAATATGAGAAGTTCAAGAGACAGAAATGATAAGAATCGATGAACTAACCTGCAGGCAATACAATTCTAGCCTGCTTCCAAGCAAAAGTTATGAACATTCCTGCATTGAATGCAATTAATCTAAGTAGTTGTATTGAGAATTATTTGCATATAAGTCTGCCTAACAAGGCTAAGCTTATAGTGGTTGATAAGTATGCATACAAGGTGTACCCTCTCAGCCATCTCCTGAAGAATAGTCAGTACAAAAATGAGTTTGCTAACGTATAAATGATTCTTAGAGAGGTATAGAGAAGATATTGCAAGTAATTGCTTAAGCTAGATGGTGTCATTTAGGCTATAGTTTTATCGCACTATGAATTAAGAAATATGAAATGACTCTGAGAGATTGGGGGGAAGTTTCCTGCAATCGAGGAAGTTTCCTGCACTTTTTTTTATATATGTAAATTTATTAAATTTTACATATAAATTATAGAATTAAAATTTTTATAACTCATTTATATTAAGAGAATATTTATGCATCATATAAGTATTTCAAGAAAATATTGTCTAAAATTAAAAAGATATGGAATGACAAGTTAAATTCAATTAGAATTTCAATAAAAATTGGATGCAATACTTGCAATTATCATAATAACAGAGAGGTTAAGATACTAAAACTAACAAATATCAGATGAAATATGTCAGGGTTGTTGGAATCTAAAGAGACATATTGACTAATTGATTAATAAATTAAGCTTAATATATCATTGAAATAGTTCGAAAGTTGGTTGAAAGTTGATATAAGAGTTAATTTTAATTTGAAAAAAAATTTGAAAAAAAGTGCAGGAAACTTCCCCAATAAATTTTTTCTTATCATAAACCAAAGCAGGAAACTTCCCCCCGAGAGATTATGTAAATCATAACAGATACCCAGATTTTTGAATGATATACAATGAGATATGATAATGGGTGCCATGGAGTTGCATGAACTTTAATATGTTCATTAAGATTTGAATCCTAAAAATTTAATACTGAATCTCTGCCATTTAGAAGTCGTAGTTATCGATTTCAATAGAGCCTTAAGCTAACAGTTAGTGACTTTACCAAAGGTTCTTGGCATTCCTGGCTACTTCCAAATTTCAGAGAAGTGGACGAATGGATGAGTTTAGTGGGATGTACGTTCAGTAGCTGCTATAATTTTAGAGAGTGACATAGAATGCATGTTTTACTATCGTAAAAAATAAGAGAAAAGATCAATAAATTTAGTCACTAAGCATATAAAGCAGGACGATGTCTGCTAAGAAATCAGATAGATTGTAGATATTATAATTTTAAATGCACCATCATATCCAAGATAATCTTTAGACGGTTTACTTGAACCACTGCAGAGAGCCAGATTCAAAAGATATAATAAAGCAGATAAAATTTGTTTTAATTAAGTAAACTAATAATCATTAAATATATAGTAAATTCTCATTAAACATGCATTTTCTCTACAAACCTTAATAAGACCCCAACTATACCCTACAGACCAAAGCACTTATAAACCTCACTTAGGGTTTTTGGGTTTTTTAATAAGATCTTTAATGGGGAATTCATTATTGATATATTGTTTAAATAAATGAAAATAGGAAATTTCAGAAATACAAATTAATTAAATATATTAGTAATTACAACTGTCATGAAATAGGAGTATCATTAATACTAATTTGATTTATATTTTTAATTTAATAAATTAATAAAGAAATGTATATATTAAAAAGTGGTCAGGTGGCCTGGCCGGAGATTTTGGTGGTCCACCACAAATGTATTATTTAATTAATATATTAATTACAATGTGTAGAACTGCAGTGGAACCAACACACCGGAAACCACTACGACGGATGTTAAATGACTGAGAGGCCTTCGTGACCTTATTACTGAGCGGAAACTCAGTAAGTAAACTAATAATAATGTCTAACAATCGCCTCAAATTCTTCCTAAAGATTCAGAGCGAGGGCAGCTCGGAACTCTGGAGGGAGTGCAAATGCTTAATGATGAGTCAAAATCCGGGTTTCAGTTACATCGAGGCCTAACACCTATCGTTCCATTGAGATGTACAACCTCCTCTTTCGCTACAAGACAGACTTCACCGGCCAGACTTCACTAAGAGATGCGCAAGGGCAGTGGTAGCAAGATGGGCTCTAGAGATGTCAATGCTTTCAAGTCGAGATGTCTACTCTGCCAATCTCAGATACCGACACAAAGCGAGGAGGAGTCATTCCCATTAAAAGCGCCAATTGTAGCCAGGTTCCTCTATTCAAGATTTCAGACTGATCAGGGAGCCAAGAAGGCAGCCGTATGAGAACACACATTCGGTGATCAGAGACAGAGGAGAGATGTCTGATGAATGACCTATTTATTAATATATACATTGTAATTTATATATTAATTAAATTATACATTTGCGACAGACCACCTGACCACTTTTTTTATATATACATTTCTTTATTAATTTATTAAATTAAAAATATAAATCAAATTAGTACTATTGATACTCCTAATTCATGACAGTTGGAGTTACTAATATATTTAATTAATTTGTATTTCTGAAATTTCCTATTTTTATCTATTTTAACAATAATGAGAGGGCAATGGGGAATCATCCTCCCCAATAATATATGTTTTTATTTTTATGTTGTGATAGAGTTTTTGACCCTTAGTTATAGTATCTAATGAATAATGAGTTAGCGAGCAATAGCTTTTGAGCTATCGTCACACCAAAGTCCCTTTTTATTGATAAAAATCTCTAACAAAATTAATTATTTTTGAAATTAATAATTTTAGCAATTATTCACTCTTTTACAAAATATATATAATTTTATTTTCATTTATTTAAATTAATTTCAAATCTATTTATTAAAATCTTTCATAAAAATAATAATAATCGCTTTAATAAATTAAAATAAACTTGATATATTTTCTAAAAAATTTCTAAAATCAAAAATTTTAGAGATATTTAATTTTGTAAAAAATTAAAAATTTTGCCAAATTTACATTAAATTTTATCAATAAAAAGGGCATTTGGTGAGACGATAGCTCAAAAGCTATAGCTAGCTAACCCCTTGTTCATTGGTTACTATTACTCAGCATCAAAAACTAAATCACATTACAATATTAAAAGTATACTTTATAGGAGGTAAGATGCCTCCCCATAGGTAGAAAATCTGTACATTTTATATTATATGCAAATTATTTTCTTAAAATATAATAAAAGCTATGCTTAGAATGAAAAAATTTCATAACTTCATATTATCTCTACCAAACCTAAAAATACAAATCAATAACTAAACTTGTCTTAAATTTAAGTAAGAATCACAAATATTATTAAAATTGCTCAGTAGTTTAAGTTTCATATTTTAGATACTTGTTGTAATTTTAATATTCTAAACTCAATACAAAATTTACTTATTTTTTATATAGAAATGATTATACATAATTACTAATATAATTAAATAACTCAACGGTTTCTAGTGTGAATAAATTTAAATTTATGAGTGTTCTAGCAGTATTAAAATTAAGGTAACTTATTATATATTTATTAATAAAAATGCATTTTATTCCTAATGAAACTAATAATAGTATAGTTAATAACTTATATATTTTTAGATTTGCTAAAATTATTATTTATGTCAGCTTTTAAACCGAACTTAGTTATTATTTTTTTATTTGAATATTTTTTTATCTATATCTATGACTCAGCAACATTTATTGCACAAAAAATATTTAATGTGAATAATAATAAATACAACAGCTATTTTCTGTATAAAATATTAATATAAATTATAAAATAAACAGTCAACGAGGCATGATCAGATATAATGATTCTAAATAGTAATTGTTGGTAAAATATTTTGTTGCTTCTGTAGCGGATTTTCTATTTCACAGATCTTGGAAATTTATAACTCAGGAATATAGAAACTTTTTAAAAACTAGTGTTAAGTCTATAAGGAAATTCTCTAAGTGACTTCAAACCTAGATTTTTAGAGAAAATAACCTCAAGTATATAAAACTCCAACATTCTGAATCTATTAGAATTAGCCTAATTTTTAAAAGAATTTGAATGATTTCTTCAAATAATTAAGTGTCAATTCTGAAGAAAAGCTGACTTTGTAGAGGAAAAAACTTTAGTTAGCGTCAACAATGATTACTTTATTTTTAGCGTTAAATAGCAATTACGAGAAATAATATTGTTATTATTCTTATGTTTACACTCATTATTAATAAGTAAGTTAAATTAATTTAAACTTAGTCAAATTTTATTTTAATAATCCTTGTGTTAATTATATTTTATTAGAATTTCTAATGCATTAGTTATTTAGAATATTTGCTAAGTAGTTTATTAACCTTTATGTTTAAATATATTTTTCATACTTTTTTTTGTATTATAATGATTGTAATTGATCATTTTTTACTTTTAAATTTGTTAAAATTTATGCCTAATGATCACGCTTCATTCTTGAAAACTGTAAATGCTGCTTAACTTTTAAATTTTTCTGCTTAAAAGCAATAAAATTGATTTTTTAATTGTAATTCAAGTATTTGCTTAAAGTTTAAAGTAAGTATAAAGTTTCTATTCTGATTATGGAAATTGAAATCTATTATTGATTAATAAAATTTTATCGAGAATTTATTAATATACTTGCTAGAAAATTTTTAAATGTTATTGGAGGATTATTTTGCGCTTAATAGATTATTAAGTTATTAATTTATATTTATTTTAAATCATTTTGACAATTTTTATATTAAGGTATAAATTTTATTAATAAAATGAAATATAATATTATATTTCAAAAATAAATTACTTATAAATTTTTATATGAAAGATTCCAAAGATTAACAGCAATGGTTTGAGAAATAAATAGAACATTAAAAAGAAATCAATGATGAAAGCATGCATGAAGAAATTATGTCGGGACAACACATTTTAGAAAATTCGTGAAGTATGCCTAAGACAAGTTGTTGAAAAATTATTAGTTATGAGAAAAACCAAAAGGATACCCCAGTTTGATAATCAATGACAAAGGTACAATCAAGATAGAAAATTATATTTAATCTATCACCTGGCAATGGAGAAATGCAAACATTGAAGAGACTTGAATAATATTAGAGTCATAGTCATTCCGGCTTGCTTATAAAGCAAGACCATGGACTGCATGAACTGCATTTTAATAGGAATAACCAAGAACATCAAAAATGCAAAAAATTAATAACATATGGAACTAAGTTGGAAATCTCGTAGTAATTCAGGAATATCTGTAGTAAAGTAATTGGCTTATTACGAATTATGAGGTAGCAATTATGAGAATGAAGAGGAATTTATTAATTTAAAATGAAAAAGGATAGTACAATTTTAAGTATTATGATTAACTTAAGTAAAAATGGTATTTAAGAACAGCTTTTATTATTCATCCATTATCCTTCATAGGGTCACCATCATTCCAATAATATGTGCCTATCCCTTTTTTTTCTTGTTAAAAACTAAGTTTAAGTCAGTCACCATTCTTGCCAGGTACAACTATTAAAAAAATTAAAAATTAGATATGTTTTTGTAACTTACATTTATTGTGAGTGGCATGTCATCTTCTGATCAGACATTTTAATTATATCTAATATTCTTAATAAAATTCTTGTAATCATATATTTTTCGTAAAATTAATAATAAATCTTTATCGAATAGAATAATCAAAAAGGAAGAAACCAGCCAGAAAATAGATCAGTAAGATCGTGATTAATAACGATCCAGATTGCTTACCATCTAGTACTCGATTTCATGTGGACCAATATTTTGATGTTCTCTAAAAATGAAAATTTGCTACCTCATGATAAACTTAGAAATCAGTTTCATGAAGATGAATATTGGAAAATCAGGATTATCGATTTAGGAAGCATTAGTTAGAAATAATAAGTCAAAATAACGTGAGTTAATTGCAAAGAACATAATTCAAACTGATAAAAAACACTCATATTTCACCAGAAAATATTCTAAAAGATGAAATATATTTGAGGAACTTCATGAGGAAGATGGAGCAAAATTCAATGAAATTGACAATAATCTTAAAGAAGTAGAAGAGTATCTTATTAATCTTAATGTAAATACTAAACAGGAGAGAAGATGAACTACGGCAGAGACAAGAGCTCTTGAAATGTTAAAGAGCTTCATAACAGGAAAATCTACTAATGCCTTAATAGCAACAAGTAAATCTAAAAACATAAAAGGGAAGAATGAAAGAGAATACCCCACTATCAAATGAAAACGATGAAGAAAATAAGAAAAAACTCAAGAAAAAAGTAAATAATGAATTTCATCAAATTATACTATTTATCTCATGTATATTCATAATTTTTTAATAATCTTGAATCATTCTTTTCTTATTAAAAATCCTCAAAAATTCTTAATCTTTAAATATAAATATGTATATTTAGAGAAATTACTTACATTTACCAAAGAGTGAGTAAACAATCAAAAATATAAAAATATAACATATAAGCTCATATAAAATTTTTAAAATATTGTGATTGTTTATTATGCTAAAGCGAATAAATCTCTATAATTAAAAGTGAACAATGTTTTTAATAAAAAGTATTTCTAATTAGATTATTAAAGTTTGAAAAATAATAGGTTTTTAAAACAACCAATAAGAATTATTTTTATTATATGTTTACTAATCTTATTGGATGTATAATTAATATATTTATATATCTATAAGTTATATAAAAATGAAAGTTAATATAGTCAAAACTCAAGTTAATAATTTATGACGAGCTAACGCAAAATGTATTTTTTAGACTTAGCTCGTCAATTAAAAATGATATTTAATTTAATAATTATATAAAATCTAAATTTTTGATTATTAACGATGACTTACTTAAATATTCAAATTTTCTCTAGTTATTTATGTATTTATATTTACATAAATTTGCAGAAACAGCATATTTGGATTATATTCTACTTATTCTACTTAGTTGCATGAATATATCTAAAATTACATTGATTTTTACTTCTCTAGTCCCTGTCGGAATCCTCTTCTATACTGATACTACCGAGAGAATTGTATTAATTATGTTTAATTGCTCCCTGATTTTGTAATCCCTTATAGTATGGTTCAAATGATTAAAGCATTCTTCTAAATGAGAAACTTATATACTTTTATTAAATAAAATAAAATTCTTTTTGTTAAGAATAGTTATTGATTTATATTTGCTTAGCACCCCCAAATCTTTGATAGAATAAATTATCTGATAGTGTAATTAATAATTATTTTTTCATTAAGTTATTTAATGGTGCGACAAAACTCTCACGCTATGAAGATTGATTCATAAAATTATTATAAAATCACATTATTAAAATGCATTACTCCTTTTTATTGATAAATCGGTAAAATTATAAGTAATATACAAATATAATTTTATATTTATTTATTATTATGAAAATAGAATTGATTTGGGGAAATTGATAAATAAAATAATTGACGAAAATATAAATATTTCTAGCTGGCATCAATTTGAGAGGTTTATAGATAAAAATTGATTCAGTATACTGGCCATTTTGTTATAAGTGTCTCGGCTACTAGTATTACCAGTTAATATTATTGTGGCCTCGTAAGAAACGATATTTGACACATTTGGCAGAAAATATAATCTAATCTTTCGTGTATTATAGTGGATTTGGTGTATTTGGCATATTTGGCAGGAGATTTTTATAGAAATCAGCTTAAGAGATTTAATTAATTAAAATTATTTTTAAAAGATTAAATTCAATAAATTAAATAAATAAACTAAAATTTGGCGCATTTTGCTCAAATCAAATGGAGCAAAGTAAGGTAATACGAATTCAATGATTTTTATATATGTCAAATATACGGTTTGATTATTAATACTTTCAATTTAAAGATATAAAATGGCAAGGAATATGCGAAAAGATTTAATCATTAGCTTTCTAAATTATTTTTGATTGAGCTCACTTCTTAGCTTTTAATCTCCTCTAACGAATCCAATGTTGTATATCTCTCCTTCACCTCCTCTATTCGTTTCATGAAGTATTTAGCCAAGTTTTTCTTTTTGAAAGGCAGTTTTTTTATTATTTGCTTGCTACAGTGCAATCTTCAAATTCACTAAATGGCATCTTGTCTCAAATACCTCTAAGTCGATCTTTTTAAGATTTTTTAATGGCATTTGATTCGTTATGATCACTACTACATTATCTGTATTTTCCAATGCTACTTCGCTATACTTTACCTCATTCGAGTATCCTTATCCTTCTATGAGCCTCTTCATTAAGCGAATCTATCGCTTATAGAAAAGTATTGGTCATTCATTTCATCCATTAGCACAATCTGTGGTTAGAACTTGATAGGCATTACTTTGAGCTTGAAATACGATTGGCCTTCCTGCAGAATATCACACATAAAAATCTATTGGTGTATTTTTGCTATCGTAGTTTTACCGGTATCTGCTTTAACATAAGGCCAAAAGCAGCACTTTCTTAGCGTCTTCATTCGCAATGATTACTTTGTACAGTGCATCCTGAGCTTTTGAATATCATCTCTCTTCAAACTTATAGAATTCAATAGGTTCTCTATTATCGTAAGCTGGAAGACTTCTTGTAACAAACTTATTGAGAGTTTCTATTATTTTTTAAATACAATAAATTTGGAAAAGTAAATGTAATTTGATTCGTCGTAATCCTAATTAGTGGCAATTAACTTTTTTTTATTTTAAAATGATTATATTATTATATTACGCTTTTAATAGTATCTTTATTGATCAGTAATTATTTTTAACAAAATTTTACAGATTGTTCATTGTACAAATTTATGAATATAGTTTTTTAAAATATTAAGGCTTAAGAATTAAAATTGTATATTATACAGTTTTAGAATATAGTTTTTTAATTAAAATTGTACAAATATGTAATTAGAGTAACTAGTGTGAAGATTATTGAAATTAAAAATGAATGAAATATTTATTCAAATGGGTGGATACTTATTTCTTAAAAGAAATCTTATTTCTTATGGATTCAAACATGCAAAGATAAAAATGATGAATCAAAAACAATTAGGGACTTGAGATCGAATTAAATGAGAGGCACATTTTCGTATTCAAAATCAATATTGAAGAAGTTAGACAAATCTGCATGCAAATCGAGGAGGCAATATCAGCAAAGACTCCTATGTTTAGTAACGAGCGCATTTTTCACAGTACCACTAATGATAACTCGTTTTAGCAATACCTTTCAATTAACGAAAAGCAAAATGGTCTTGTACTTACTAAGGATTGCTTCTTAAAGTTGACTATCTTGGATCCTAAGCAAAATTAAGTCTATCATTCTATTTTACACTAATTAGCATAGTAAAACTAAAGATTTTATGAAAGATTGGAGATTTAATGCTAAGCTGTGGGAATATGTAAAATATCCAAGAATTATGGCATTCGCGAAAGTACAGACTAAAAATCAGGAAATCAAAAGATCATCTTCAATGGTTTCCTCCTAATCACATCGCAGGATTTCAGATTAATATAAAGAGATAGTGAGATCTTAATAGGTTAGCACTGTGGAGGATATGTACAGGATGTATCAGGATGTTAGTGAGATCTGCAATCAAATTGTAAAGAATCACAAACTGCTTATCACTTACCAAGGATAAGTATAGAAATATATCAAAGCCAGAGCCACAGCAAACAAAGTTCCAATCACTATGTTGATTCCTTCAGCGCGATGATACCTAGTCACAACATTTGATCAGGCTTAACAAAAGCATACTTCAAAAGATACTGTACTTAGATGCCCTAGATAAGCACTACAGAGGGTACTTAATGAAATATCCTGAAAAAGTGAATGTTATCTAGTTATTTATTGAGCCCAATATGGGAAAGATTACTCTAGCTAAACATATCAGAAATATCTTTATCACCGAAGATTTCAGAATACTCAATGGATCTTTCTGCATGAACTCCAATACCCCACAGCAGCAACCATTGCTTGTCATCATGGACGAGATAAAGTGGAACATGTTTTACGATGGTGATAAGATTGAAAATCTTAAAAGATTCTTTGAAGGAGAAGGTTATCTAGTAAACCTAAAATATAAGACCCCTGCAGTTAGATTCTAGAAGTACCAGATAGTTGCAATTTCGTACCAGCTGCATTTTAATCTGATGAGACATTAAGATAAATAAATCATAAATCATTTTATACGAGAAGCTGACAGTTGAGTTCACAGAGGCGATGATGAGATAAGACGAGAAGTTCCCCTTAAGTGAGGTTGAGCTTATATTGTACTTAAAATAAAGATTAATAGAAGACGAAATCAGAATTGTTGATAGACGATGAAACAGTGAAAAAAAACGGATGTAAATTTGAATGACATTGAGCCTAAATAAATTTAGAGTGTAAGATATTGAAATTATAAAATGAAAGTGTAAATCATACTCTGCATCAGATAAATTTATCAATAATCTTCACACTAGTTACTCTAATTACATATTTGTACAATTTTAATTAAAAAACTATATTCTAAAACTGTATAATATACAATTTTAATTCTTAAGCCTTAATATTTTAAAAAACTATATTCATAAATTTGTACAATGAACAATCTGTAAAATTTTGTTAAAAATAATTACTGATCAATAAAGATACTATTAAGCGTAATATAATAATATAATCATTTTAAAATAAAAAAAAGTTAATTGCCACTAATTAGGATTACGACGAATCAAATTACATTTACTTTTCCAAATTTATTGTAATTAAAAAATAATAGAAACTCTCAAGAAGTTTGTTACAAGAAGTCTTCCAGCTTACGATAATAGAGAACCTATTGAATTCCATAAGTTTGAAGAGAGATGATATTCAAAAGCTCAGGATGCACTGTACAAAGTAATAATTGCGAATGAAGACGCTAAGTGCTGCTTTTGGCCTTATGTTAAAGCAGATACCGGTAAAACTACGATAGCAAAAATACACCAATAGATTTTTATGTGTGATATTCTGCAGGAAGGCCAATCGTATTTCAAGCTCAAAGTAATGCCTATCAAGTTCTAACCACAGATTGTGCTAATGGATGAAATGAATGACCAATACTTTTCTATAAGCGATAGATTCGCTTAATGAAGAGGCTCATAGAAGGATAAGGATACTCGAATGAGGTAAAGTATAGCGAAGTAGCATTGGAAAATACAGATAATGTAGTAGTGATCATAACGAATCAAATGCCATTAAAAAATCTTAAAAAGATCGACTTAGAGGTATTTGAGACAAGATGCCATTTAGTGAATTTGAAGATTGCACTGTAGCAAGCAAATAATAAAAAAACTGCCTTTCAAAAAGAAAAACTTGGCTAAATACTTCATGAAACGAATAGAGGAGGTGAAGGAGAGATATACAACATTGGATTCGTTAGAGGAGATTAAAAGCTAAGAAGTGAGCTCAATCAAAAATAATTTAGAAAGCTAATGATTAAATCTTTTCGCATATTCCTTGCCATTTTATATCTTTAAATTGAAAGTATTAATAATCAAACCGTATATTTGACATATATAAAAATCATTGAATTCGTATTACCTTACTTTGCTCCATTTGATTTGAGCAAAATGCGCCAAATTTTAGTTTATTTATTTAATTTATTGAATTTAATCTTTTAAAAATAATTTTAATTAATTAAATCTCTTAAGCTGATTTCTATAAAAATCTCCTGCCAAATATGCCAAATACACCAAATCCACTATAATACACGAAAGATTAGATTATATTTTCTGCCAAATGTGTCAAATATCGTTTCTTACGAGGCCACAATAATATTAACTGGTAATACTAGTAGCCGAGACACTTATAACAAAATGGCCAGTATACTGAATCAATTTTTATCTATAAACCTCTCAAATTGATGCCAGCTAGAAATATTTATATTTTCGTCAATTATTTTATTTATCAATTTCCCCAAATCAATTCTATTTTCATAATAATAAATAAATATAAAATTATATTTGTATATTACTTATTATTTACCGCTTATATCTTCTTCTTAATTTCTCTATAAATCTTATTTAATTTGCATTTCAGCATGAATAATTCTATATTTTAAATATTCATAATAATATTTTTATATGTATAAATATTTAATAGCCTCTTATCCATTTCGATAAGAGCATAATTCTATTCAATAATCACTTAACTTGATTCCATAGATCATTTAACCAATTCTCATTTGCATAGTCTTACGGTTCTTTAGTTGGTGTATCATGTCATTTTGATTATTTATGTAATTATTACAAGCAAATACTTTTTAGTTTCTTGGAATGCCTTATTTAAATCGAAGTTATTTTTATATCTGGACTGAAGATTATGAAGCACTTCTGGCTTATTTTTAGAAAGATTAGGGCTATTGTAAGATTTATTAGTTTGATTGAGTTTCTTAACTTGAGTTTTAATGTTGGTCCTAGAATTTCAAGTTTGTAATTTTCATTTTTTCATAGCTTAAATGAGAATTCTAAACCACTTATCAATTTTATGTTCTCACAAATATATCTACGACCAGATACATCAATATAATTTAAACAATAATTATTCAATTTATTCAGAGAAACTTAAAAAATTATTAATTAAAAAGAGTTATAAACTAAAAAGAACATATAATATTAAATAAACAATGCAGTGATTTAATCCCTTGTCTATCTACTTTAAATTAAATAATTGAAATTAAGGAGCAACAACATATTTTCACAGCTTATAAATATATCCTGCAGCAACAATAACAGGACTCTAGTATCCCATAAAATTGCTCGTATATATTTAATAAATATTTTTTATTAAACTTTAAGTGCAATAAAAGAATGTAGTGTTTATTAATGAGAACATAGATAAATAAGTATGTGATTATGACAAAAATGGTTTGGAGGGAATTGTTCGTTCTAGATTCATGCAGGATGGCGATCGAATCAATATTTGCT
>ARYC01019582.1:0-11829 GCA_000711775.1 Oxytricha trifallax
GAGAAAAACCAAAAGGATACCCCAGTTTGATAATCAATGACAAAGGTACAATCAAGATAGAAAATTATATTTAATCTATCACCTGGCAATGGAGAAATGCAAACATTGAAGAGACTTGAATAATATTAGAGTCATAGTCATTCCGGCTTGCTTATAAAGCAAGACCATGGACTGCATGAACTGCATTTTAATAGGAATAACCAAGAACATCAAAAATGCAAAAAATTAATAACATATGGAACTAAGTTGGAAATCTCGTAGTAATTCAGGAATATCTGTAGTAAAGTAATTGGCTTATTACGAATTATGAGGTAGCAATTATGAGAATGAAGAGGAATTTATTAATTTAAAATGAAAAAGGATAGTACAATTTTAAGTATTATGATTAACTTAAGTAAAAATGGTATTTAAGAACAGCTTTTATTATTCATCCATTATCCTTCATAGGGTCACCATCATTCCAATAATATGTGCCTATCCCTTTTTTTTCTTGTTAAAAACTAAGTTTAAGTCAGTCACCATTCTTGCCAGGTACAACTATTAAAAAAATTAAAAATTAGATATGTTTTTGTAACTTACATTTATTGTGAGTGGCATGTCATCTTCTGATCAGACATTTTAATTATATCTAATATTCTTAATAAAATTCTTGTAATCATATATTTTTCGTAAAATTAATAATAAATCTTTATCGAATAGAATAATCAAAAAGGAAGAAACCAGCCAGAAAATAGATCAGTAAGATCGTGATTAATAACGATCCAGATTGCTTACCATCTAGTACTCGATTTCATGTGGACCAATATTTTGATGTTCTCTAAAAATGAAAATTTGCTACCTCATGATAAACTTAGAAATCAGTTTCATGAAGATGAATATTGGAAAATCAGGATTATCGATTTAGGAAGCATTAGTTAGAAATAATAAGTCAAAATAACGTGAGTTAATTGCAAAGAACATAATTCAAACTGATAAAAAACACTCATATTTCACCAGAAAATATTCTAAAAGATGAAATATATTTGAGGAACTTCATGAGGAAGATGGAGCAAAATTCAATGAAATTGACAATAATCTTAAAGAAGTAGAAGAGTATCTTATTAATCTTAATGTAAATACTAAACAGGAGAGAAGATGAACTACGGCAGAGACAAGAGCTCTTGAAATGTTAAAGAGCTTCATAACAGGAAAATCTACTAATGCCTTAATAGCAACAAGTAAATCTAAAAACATAAAAGGGAAGAATGAAAGAGAATACCCCACTATCAAATGAAAACGATGAAGAAAATAAGAAAAAACTCAAGAAAAAAGTAAATAATGAATTTCATCAAATTATACTATTTATCTCATGTATATTCATAATTTTTTAATAATCTTGAATCATTCTTTTCTTATTAAAAATCCTCAAAAATTCTTAATCTTTAAATATAAATATGTATATTTAGAGAAATTACTTACATTTACCAAAGAGTGAGTAAACAATCAAAAATATAAAAATATAACATATAAGCTCATATAAAATTTTTAAAATATTGTGATTGTTTATTATGCTAAAGCGAATAAATCTCTATAATTAAAAGTGAACAATGTTTTTAATAAAAAGTATTTCTAATTAGATTATTAAAGTTTGAAAAATAATAGGTTTTTAAAACAACCAATAAGAATTATTTTTATTATATGTTTACTAATCTTATTGGATGTATAATTAATATATTTATATATCTATAAGTTATATAAAAATGAAAGTTAATATAGTCAAAACTCAAGTTAATAATTTATGACGAGCTAACGCAAAATGTATTTTTTAGACTTAGCTCGTCAATTAAAAATGATATTTAATTTAATAATTATATAAAATCTAAATTTTTGATTATTAACGATGACTTACTTAAATATTCAAATTTTCTCTAGTTATTTATGTATTTATATTTACATAAATTTGCAGAAACAGCATATTTGGATTATATTCTACTTATTCTACTTAGTTGCATGAATATATCTAAAATTACATTGATTTTTACTTCTCTAGTCCCTGTCGGAATCCTCTTCTATACTGATACTACCGAGAGAATTGTATTAATTATGTTTAATTGCTCCCTGATTTTGTAATCCCTTATAGTATGGTTCAAATGATTAAAGCATTCTTCTAAATGAGAAACTTATATACTTTTATTAAATAAAATAAAATTCTTTTTGTTAAGAATAGTTATTGATTTATATTTGCTTAGCACCCCCAAATCTTTGATAGAATAAATTATCTGATAGTGTAATTAATAATTATTTTTTCATTAAGTTATTTAATGGTGCGACAAAACTCTCACGCTATGAAGATTGATTCATAAAATTATTATAAAATCACATTATTAAAATGCATTACTCCTTTTTATTGATAAATCGGTAAAATTATAAGTAATATACAAATATAATTTTATATTTATTTATTATTATGAAAATAGAATTGATTTGGGGAAATTGATAAATAAAATAATTGACGAAAATATAAATATTTCTAGCTGGCATCAATTTGAGAGGTTTATTAGATAAAAATTGATTCAGTATACTGGCCATTTTGTTATAAGTGTCTCGGCTACTAGTATTACCAGTTAATATTATTGTGGCCTCGTAAGAAACGATATTTGACACATTTGGCAGAAAATATAATCTAATCTTTCGTGTATTATAGTGGATTTGGTGTATTTGGCATATTTGGCAGGAGATTTTTATAGAAATCAGCTTAAGAGATTTAATTAATTAAAATTATTTTTAAAAGATTAAATTCAATAAATTAAATAAATAAACTAAAATTTGGCGCATTTTGCTCAAATCAAATGGAGCAAAGTAAGGTAATACGAATTCAATGATTTTTATATATGTCAAATATACGGTTTGATTATTAATACTTTCAATTTAAAGATATAAAATGGCAAGGAATATGCGAAAAGATTTAATCATTAGCTTTCTAAATTATTTTTGATTGAGCTCACTTCTTAGCTTTTAATCTCCTCTAACGAATCCAATGTTGTATATCTCTCCTTCACCTCCTCTATTCGTTTCATGAAGTATTTAGCCAAGTTTTTCTTTTTGAAAGGCAGTTTTTTTATTATTTGCTTGCTACAGTGCAATCTTCAAATTCACTAAATGGCATCTTGTCTCAAATACCTCTAAGTCGATCTTTTTAAGATTTTTTAATGGCATTTGATTCGTTATGATCACTACTACATTATCTGTATTTTCCAATGCTACTTCGCTATACTTTACCTCATTCGAGTATCCTTATCCTTCTATGAGCCTCTTCATTAAGCGAATCTATCGCTTATAGAAAAGTATTGGTCATTCATTTCATCCATTAGCACAATCTGTGGTTAGAACTTGATAGGCATTACTTTGAGCTTGAAATACGATTGGCCTTCCTGCAGAATATCACACATAAAAATCTATTGGTGTATTTTTGCTATCGTAGTTTTACCGGTATCTGCTTAAACATAAGGCCAAAAGCAGCACTTCTTAGCGTCTTCATTCGCAATGATTACTTTGTACAGTGCATCCTGAGCTTTTGAATATCATCTCTCTTCAAACTTATAGAATTCAATAGGTTCTCTATTATCGTAAGCTGGAAGACTTCTTGTAACAAACTTATTGAGAGTTTCTATTATTTTTTAAATACAATAAATTTGGAAAAGTAAATGTAATTTGATTCGTCGTAATCCTAATTAGTGGCAATTAACTTTTTTTTATTTTAAAATGATTATATTATTATATTACGCTTTAATAGTATCTTTATTGATCAGTAATTATTTTTAACAAAATTTTACAGATTGTTCATTGTACAAATTTATGAATATAGTTTTTTAAAATATTAAGGCTTAAGAATTAAAATTGTATATTATACAGTTTTAGAATATAGTTTTTTAATTAAAATTGTACAAATATGTAATTAGAGTAACTAGTGTGAAGATTATTGAAATTAAAAATGAATGAAATATTTATTCAAATGGGTGGATACTTATTTCTTAAAAGAAATCTTATTTCTTATGGATTCAAACATGCAAAGATAAAAATGATGAATCAAAAACAATTAGGGACTTGAGATCGAATTAAATGAGAGGCACATTTTCGTATTCAAAATCAATATTGAAGAAGTTAGACAAATCTGCATGCAAATCGAGGAGGCAATATCAGCAAAGACTCCTATGTTTAGTAACGAGCGCATTTTTCACAGTACCACTAATGATAACTCGTTTTAGCAATACCTTTCAATTAACGAAAAGCAAAATGGTCTTGTACTTACTAAGGATTGCTTCTTAAAGTTGACTATCTTGGATCCTAAGCAAAATTAAGTCTATCATTCTATTTTACACTAATTAGCATAGTAAAACTAAAGATTTTATGAAAGATTGGAGATTTAATGCTAAGCTGTGGGAATATGTAAAATATCCAAGAATTATGGCATTCGCGAAAGTACAGACTAAAAATCAGGAAATCAAAAGATCATCTTCAATGGTTTCCTCCTAATCACATCGCAGGATTTCAGATTAATATAAAGAGATAGTGAGATCTTAATAGGTTAGCACTGTGGAGGATATGTACAGGATGTATCAGGATGTTAGTGAGATCTGCAATCAAATTGTAAAGAATCACAAACTGCTTATCACTTACCAAGGATAAGTATAGAAATATATCAAAGCCAGAGCCACAGCAAACAAAGTTCCAATCACTATGTTGATTCCTTCAGCGCGATGATACCTAGTCACAACATTTGATCAGGCTTAACAAAAGCATACTTCAAAAGATACTGTACTTAGATGCCCTAGATAAGCACTACAGAGGGTACTTAATGAAATATCCTGAAAAAGTGAATGTTATCTAGTTATTTATTGAGCCCAATATGGGAAAGATTACTCTAGCTAAACATATCAGAAATATCTTTATCACCGAAGATTTCAGAATACTCAATGGATCTTTCTGCATGAACTCCAATACCCCACAGCAGCAACCATTGCTTGTCATCATGGACGAGATAAAGTGGAACATGTTTTACGATGGTGATAAGATTGAAAATCTTAAAAGATTCTTTGAAGGAGAAGGTTATCTAGTAAACCTAAAATATAAGACCCCTGCAGTTAGATTCTAGAAGTACCAGATAGTTGCAATTTCGTACCAGCTGCATTTTAATCTGATGAGACATTAAGATAAATAAATCATAAATCATTTTATACGAGAAGCTGACAGTTGAGTTCACAGAGGCGATGATGAGATAAGACGAGAAGTTCCCCTTAAGTGAGGTTGAGCTTATATTGTACTTAAAATAAAGATTAATAGAAGACGAAATCAGAATTGTTGATAGACGATGAAACAGTGAAAAAAAACGGATGTAAATTTGAATGACATTGAGCCTAAATAAATTTAGAGTGTAAGATATTGAAATTATAAAATGAAAGTGTAAATCATACTCTGCATCAGATAAATTTATCAATAATCTTCACACTAGTTACTCTAATTACATATTTGTACAATTTTAATTAAAAAACTATATTCTAAAACTGTATAATATACAATTTTAATTCTTAAGCCTTAATATTTTAAAAAACTATATTCATAAATTTGTACAATGAACAATCTGTAAAATTTTGTTAAAAATAATTACTGATCAATAAAGATCTATTAAAAGCGTAATATAATAATATAATCATTTTAAAATAAAAAAAAGTTAATTGCCACTAATTAGGATTACGACGAATCAAATTACATTTACTTTTCCAAATTTATTGTATTTAAAAAATAATAGAAACTCTCAATAAGTTTGTTACAAGAAGTCTTCCAGCTTACGATAATAGAGAACCTATTGAATTCTATAAGTTTGAAGAGAGATGATATTCAAAAGCTCAGGATGCACTGTACAAAGTAATCATTGCGAATGAAGACGCTAAGAAGTGCTGCTTTTGGCCTTATGTTAAAGCAGATACCGGTAAAACTACGATAGCAAAAATACACCAATAGATATGTGTGATATTCTGCAGGAAGGCCAATCGTATTTCAAGCTCAAAGTAATGCCTATCAAGTTCTAACCACAGATTGTGCTAATGGATGAAATGAATGACCAATACTTTTCTATAAGCGATAGATTCGCTTAATGAAGAGGCTCATAGAAGGATAAGGATACTCGAATGAGGTAAAGTATAGCGAAGTAGCATTGGAAAATACAGATAATGTAGTAGTGATCATAACGAATCAAATGCCATTAAAAAATCTTAAAAAGATCGACTTAGAGGTATTTGAGACAAGATGCCATTTAGTGAATTTGAAGATTGCACTGTAGCAAGCAAATAATAAAAAAACTGCCTTTCAAAAAGAAAAACTTGGCTAAATACTTCATGAAACGAATAGAGGAGGTGAAGGAGAGATATACAACATTGGATTCGTTAGAGGAGATTAAAAGCTAAGAAGTGAGCTCAATCAAAAATAATTTAGAAAGCTAATGATTAAATCTTTTCGCATATTCCTTGCCATTTTATATCTTTAAATTGAAAGTATTAATAATCAAACCGTATATTTGACATATATAAAAATCATTGAATTCGTATTACCTTACTTTGCTCCATTTGATTTGAGCAAAATGCGCCAAATTTTAGTTTATTTATTTAATTTATTGAATTTAATCTTTTAAAAATAATTTTAATTAATTAAATCTCTTAAGCTGATTTCTATAAAAATCTCCTGCCAAATATGCCAAATACACCAAATCCACTATAATACACGAAAGATTAGATTATATTTTCTGCCAAATGTGTCAAATATCGTTTCTTACGAGGCCACAATAATATTAACTGGTAATACTAGTAGCCGAGACACTTATAACAAAATGGCCAGTATACTGAATCAATTTTTATCTATAAACCTCTCAAATTGATGCCAGCTAGAAATATTTATATTTTCGTCAATTATTTTATTTATCAATTTCCCCAAATCAATTCTATTTTCATAATAATAAATAAATATAAAATTATATTTGTATATTACTTATTATTTACCGCTTATATCTTCTTCTTAATTTCTCTATAAATCTTATTTAATTTGCATTTCAGCATGAATAATTCTATATTTTAAATATTCATAATAATATTTTTATATGTATAAATATTTAATAGCCTCTTATCCATTTCGATAAGAGCATAATTCTATTCAATAATCACTTAACTTGATTCCATAGATCATTTAACCAATTCTCATTTGCATAGTCTTACGGTTCTTTAGTTGGTGTATCATGTCATTTTGATTATTTATGTAATTATTACAAGCAAATACTTTTTAGTTTCTTGGAATGCCTTATTTAAATCGAAGTTATTTTTATATCTGGACTGAAGATTATGAAGCACTTCTGGCTTATTTTTAGAAAGATTAGGGCTATTGTAAGATTTATTAGTTTGATTGAGTTTCTTAACTTGAGTTTTAATGTTGGTCCTAGAATTTCAAGTTTGTAATTTTCATTTTTTCATAGCTTAAATGAGAATTCTAAACCACTTATCAATTTTATGTTCTCACAAATATATCTACGACCAGATACATCAATATAATTTAAACAATAATTATTCAATTTATTCAGAGAAACTTAAAAAATTATTAATTAAAAAGAGTTATAAACTAAAAAGAACATATAATATTAAATAAACAATGCAGTGATTTAATCCCTTGTCTATCTACTTTAAATTAAATAATTGAAATTAAGGAGCAACAACATATTTTCACAGCTTATAAATATATCCTGCAGCAACAATAACAGGACTCTAGTATCCCATAAAATTGCTCGTATATATTTAATAAATATTTTTTATTAAACTTTAAGTGCAATAAAAGAATGTAGTGTTTATTAATGAGAACATAGATAAATAAGTATGTGATTATGACAAAAATGGTTTGGAGGGAATTGTTCGTTCTAGATTCATGCAGGATGGCGATCGAATCAATATTTGCTTGACTAAGAAAACACTACACATTATTGCAGATTGAGAGTTAAAGCACTTAGGGTTTGATTCGTTATCAACGATGTAATTAAGTATTTAAAACCTAGATAAATTGATAAACAGTATGGTGAATTAAAATGCATAATTTACAACAAAAAACAACTTGATAATAATTTTAATCTACTAAATTACTTCAAGTTTCCATTCAATGAAGAAATTATACTTATTTGGTGATCGTTACTACCAGAATATAGCTAAGATGAAACAGAATCATTATAGATTTAATTTTTTTACTGTATAAATGCTTAGTAGAAGCAACGGTTTTATATATACATAATAAACTTAATTTGATATAATTATTATGTGTTTATATTTTTTTAATTAAATAATTATAAATAACAGAATAAAAAATATTATCTATAATAAAATGAAATAGAGTGGATTTCAAGATAATCTAATGTATATTAAATAATCTATTACCTTCTCATTTTAAAATTCAAAATTATTTATAAATACTCACATTTTATTATAGAGTATAAGTAAAATCTAATAAATCAAAGATAAACACTTATTTTTTGACTAAAATACAAAATTAAGATGTCAAAGCTGCATATAACAATAAAAATACATATGGACAATCCTAAATGGAACATGCAAATATTTAATGAAAACTTTATATTCTAAGACTTATCATTTTCTAATCACAACAAATTGATTTTTTTAATTTAAAAACTCTAAAAAATATGTTAAAAAATAATATAAATTGATATCTATGAGTAAAAAGTGAACTTTATTTTATAAGATTTAATATAAATTAAAGATATTTTAATGAGATAATTAATTTTTATTTATCAATATCATAGGAATTTTTAATTCGTTTGAATTTATTTATTATTCTATGACGTTTTAATTTAGTTATTATTATTCAGATATTAAAGGTCATAGGTTTACTAAATGACACTTTAGTTACAAGGAGTGAAATCTTCTCTCATTTAGGCTAAGATTTATATTATCGAAGTGGCACAAACCACCTCTTTCCATGTTGACAACAAACTCCAATAGAATTGAGCAAGTCCATAATTCCGAACGGTAATCTTCTGATGAGCAGTCACATGGCTGACTTTGTCCCATCTCAGATCTTCTATTAAGATAAAGTGTCTATCATTTTTTAGTTTTAAGTTAGAGATATTAGACACAGGAGCAGATCTCAATTTTTCCTTATCTTAAGGCTTATGATTTAGAAACTAAAGGGTGATGTAGCCCATATACATATTTAAAACATATTACTGCTCAAGGAGATGCAATATACATCATGAGGAAGAAGGAGCTGCTATGGTTTAGTTAAACTCTGTTTATGATTTAAGAGAAGTTTGGGAGATAAGGACAAATAAATAAAATTAAAAATATTATAGCTAACATTATATAATTTAGCCAATATTATATTGGCTTGATTAATTGATTTATAAAATTATTCCATTCTAATGTGTAAATTTTATTTGATTTCATTATATTTATTTCTGCTAATATCTTTCATAAGTGTTTGTAATTTAATAGAAAAATGAGATCTTAAATAAACCAATCAAAGTTATAAATAATTAATTTATACTTAAATGAATAAATATCAATATACTTCTCTTTGCAACTACTCTGAAAAACAAACAGAATTTCCTGCATTTCTCAATATAAGTTAATATTTTCTCTTTCTTGAATATAAAATTATTTATATTCAGCCCTAATAAATTACATTTGCTTAATAATTTCAAGTTTTGACAACTCATCTAAAGTACTGGATGAGAAAGTGAGTATTATTAATTTCATTAAATTTCATTATAATATTTAAACTCTGAACATTTCTACCTTATAACAAATTTTAGAAAAGCTTAGTCACTTTACAGAATTTAAAAAATTGATGTAAAATTTGTGATTGTATAAATGCAATATTTATATCATTAAATAAATTGTTACACAAACGAGTCCTTAAAATCGCTAAGTTTATATATGGTGCTTAAATCTAACGTAAGATAGTTTAAAAATATAGTTTCATGTTTCAAAAACAACTTATCTCTTATTAAAAAAGTTGCAAGTTCCAGATTGATGACACATTTTTTTACAACTTTTTGAATTCTGGTCCTAGCAAAGCCAAAACTAATATGACAATTATCGAAAATATGTCCTGTCTCTAATGACCTGTGTAAATTTCGGTCAAATCTTAGGGATAATAGTAAATAGTTGCTTACATCTCTGGCACAAAACAACTTAAAGATATGGATGAAGAATACCTGTAATCAATGAGAAATATCATAGTTAAAATTATCTTGGAGTACCCTTACAGTCTGTGAGATTAGGAACATGTGAACGATTCCATTTTAATTGAGCTCTTCATTTGAATTGATCAAGCCTAAGATTAATTGCACTATAAATTTCTTGCTTTTGCTTTATGTTAGCATCTATGCTAGTGATTGATAGAAAATTCTCTACTTTATATGAATCCCCTCATCTTCTACAAAAAGATGCTTGATGACTATCTTAAAGTTAACACTTAATTGGACTCTGTAAATGAGTCATTATTTTGAATTCATTCCAAAGGCATTGAATGATGCCATAGTCTTTTTTAAGATTTGTGCAAGTAAACAATTTTGAGGGACCATGGATTTATTCAAACTTATCAAGGTTTGCTTTTATTATGTTTAACTTGATACAATATTTTATGAATAGGTGCAAATGATTTATTTTTTCTTGAGTCATTAAGGATTCTTTACTATAATTTATGTCAATAGATTTTTTAATTTTTTATGTCAATAATTATCAACAAAATTCTATCCTCAGATTATTGAATTTATCAACTCATTACTTATTAGCTCTCCTACGTTATGTTTAAGTGCTACTTTGAAGAGTCATCTTCACTCTCTGATAAATGATTGTTCCCAAAGTGTTGAGAGGCTCTAAGTATTTAAGACAAAATCTAAAAAAGAAATTTATAAAAAATATTTACAAATTTGGAATAACCTATGCTCAATAATACTTCAGAGTAATGATCACCTAGGTGAGCAAGAAGCTTATATTTTATACATAAATATTTATGTGCTGTGAATTGCTGTCGCAAATGAGACATCAGTAATTGCCCCTATTTTCAGCTGCATAAATTTACCATAAACTCTTTTTTGAACATGCGAGTGTCTCTTAAGCTCTGATGGAGTATAAATTTGTTTGCATGAATTGAACTATTATAAGGTCCTGGTTTTTTATGTTTAATACTTGGCTTTTTTTTCAGTAAGGACCAAATATATCAATATATAAGTTCGAAAAGAATAACATCATTCTTTTTATGCTTTTATCAAAAGCTACTATGCATAACAAGCCCCTTATTCAATTTCTCCTATCATTATAAATCTTTCATACAGTGGTTTTAGGGTTGGTCTTAGCTTAAAGTTAGAAAGTTATGATCAATTTTCCCTCAATTGATCACCAAAAAATCCTAAACTTTAAAAAATAAGAATAAAACTATATCATATTTCTGTTTGATTGATTTCGCTGAGTAAAATTAAGCAATTCATAGACTCAAGTGAACAACTATGTTACAGTTTGATGTGCATTTTTATAATCTTATCATCATAATTGATGCATTGACATTTACGATAGAATCTCGGCAGTCTTTACTCAACGCAAAGATCGTAATCCATTCAAAATTGCAAAGGAAAATTAAATAGTAAGATCTATAAAAGTAAATGAATGTTATCATTTTAAAAGTCGACTTTCGGCTGGAGCAATTGCTGTAAAGCGCATTAAAACATAACTACTCTTGGTCGTCATATTTTGAGTGTTCATAATCTCGGTGTTAAAAAGCACTTTGCAATGATACCAGTGTTGTTTT